>JAMXBC010000738.1:0-14585 GCA_024138005.1 Lumnitzera racemosa
AAAATTATTTTTTCAATTTTTTAAAAACCAGGAATAAAATTTTTCCATTTTAATTGAATGTTTAATTTTTCCAATTAATTAAATAAACCAAGAAACCTGCAAAATAAAAACCTTTAAATTTATTAAATTCCTTTTTTTTAATTTTTTTAAAAGTTTACAATATCCTTTTTTTCCCTTTTTTTCTTCCAAAAAAATTTAAAATTATAATTACATTCTTTTAAATTATTCCCTTTTTCAAAATTAAAAATATTTATTTTAATCAAAGTTACTTGTAATATTGTCTAGGTCAATTACCCCTTTAAATTAAAATGGTCTTTTTCATTTTCCCAAAATTTTCATTCCCAACTTTTTGAAATTTTTAAAAAAATTTAAACAATTTTCTTAAATTTTAAATGCACATGTTTAAAAAAACCTTTTCTTTGAATTTAAATAATTGGGGAATAATTGAAATTGAAGTAAAGGGAAAATGAAATGAGGCCGGGATTTTAATTTAATTTGTTTAATTTAGGAAAAAAAATTGATTAATAAAAGGAATATTTTAAAATAAAAATTTTTATTTAAAAAAATTAAATTTTCCCCGAACCTACAACCAAAAGGGTTCTAAACTTATTTTTTTACCTTAAGGAAAAACCATTATAATGGGAAAATTTTTTTATGACAATTAAATTGAAAAATAACTTCCAATTTCATTCCCCTAAAATTTCCTTTAAATTGGAAATAGTTTTTAAAGTTCCCTTTAAAATTAAACTAAAATTTTATTTCAATTATTTTCCCAAAAAATTTTTTTCTTTTAAATAAATTTTTGATTTCAAAATTAACAAGCTATTTCCAAAATTAAATTTTAAAATTATTCTTTAATTAGTTATTTTAAAATAAAACTTTCGATAAAGTAATTTTTTTGGTATTCTTTTAAAAGTAAAAAATAAAATTTAACAAGAATTTTAAAATTTACAATTTAAAATTTAAATTTTAAATATTTTTTTTTTAATCCTTTATATAATTTAAATTTTACCGGGTTAATTTTTTTCTTCTAGTTTTTCAATTTTATTATAATTTCTGGTTTTTCTTTCAAATTATTTGGTTTCATAAAGGTAAGAGTATATTTTAGATTAACCATATCTATATCTTATTAAAATTATAAATTTATTTAGTTTCTAATTTTTTTAAAATTAAAATTTTTTTAATTTTATTTCCCAAGGGATTTCCCATTTTGGGAAAATTTGGGTTGGGAAAATATTTTTTAGAAAACCCGTTCATTTTCTTTATTTTTTATTTTTATTAATGGATTGTTTAACCAGTTTTTAAAGGCTTTCTTTCAAAGCCGAGTAAAATGCTGTTTTTAAATTAAAATTATTTTGTTTTAAAATTCATAAAATTAATTACTATCTTAAGGAAGTTTAAAATAATTCATTAACTTCGGAATGTACCCTAAATGTTTATTTAACATTTTAAAAGTATTTTTAATTTTTGTTTTCAATTAGTAAAGTTTCTTTAAAAAGTTTAAAAAAATACTGGAATTAGATTCTAGCCAAATATTAATATTTGAAATTTGGGTTTAAAAAACCCTAATAATGCTTACTTTAACTAAATTATTAAAAAAAATTGGGAAAAACCTTTAATCTAAACAATAAATTATAAATTTAATTAATTTGTCTAAAAAGAAGACCATATTAATAAAATATATTCCATTATTGGGTGAAAAAATTTAAATTTTAAAAAAGAATAATAAAAAATTTATTATTAAAATTTAAAAGTAAAGAAAGTGGGAAGTTGGAAGAAAAAGGGGAAAGTAAAAAGTAACAAAAAAAGAAAGAGGAAATTTTGGGATTTTTTTTTTTAAACTGTACTAATCTTTCTAAAAAAAATACTTTTAAATTTAAATGGAAAATTATTTAATAAAATTTTAGAAAAAGTAAAAGATATTAGGATAAAAAAAAAAAATTAATTGGGAAATGGAAAAATTTTTTCCTAATTTTTAAATCAACATTTTCTTTTTAATAATTAAAAAGTTAAAAGAAAATATAAAAAAATTACATTAAATTTTTAAAATTTAAAGATAAATTTTATATATTAGGAATAAAAATTGTAAATTTATTTGAATTGGTTATAAGAAAAAAAAAAAAAATTGGGATAGGTTTGGAATTTTAGCTTAAATATTATAAAGGGGATTAGTTTAATTAATTTTAAAAATTCAATTTTTAATTTTTTTAATTAAATTAAACCTTTTGGAAATTAGCAAAATTTTAGGTAATTATTATTTCTGCTTATGGAAACCCGGGTTTAATTGAAAAAGGACTATCAAAAAGGGTTTTTTTTAAAGGAATTTAAAAAAAATTTAGATTAATTGGAAATTATTTAAAAAATAATATTAAAATAGATTGAAAGATTAAAGAAAGATTAAAATTGAATTTTCATAAGGTTTAAAAATAAACCTGATATTAAGGAATTTCTTAATTGACCAAATTTATAATTTTTAAAACCTTTAAATTTTAAAAAATAAATTTGAAAAATTTTTTGGTTTAAAGATTGTTAATTTTTAAAAACCCCCCCTTGTAAAATGTTTGTAAATGATTCCTATTGTATAAGACCAAATATTACCGAAATTAATTTACAAATTTTAAACATTTAAAATTTACTATAGTGTTCCCAAAATTTTAAAAAGTTTACAAATTTGTTTTTATTTGTAACCTTTTTTAGAAATTTACCAAAGTTAATTTTAAAAGTTAAAGTTAAATTTTTTTCATTTTAAATTCCCAAACCAATGCTTTTAAAAAAGGTTCTCTTTTTGAAATTAATAAGGCTAATATTTAAAATTTTATGTTAACCTATGTTATTCCAAAATCGTAAAAAATTACTACCTTATCTTTAAAAATATGTTCCCATGCCAAAAAACTTAAACCAATTTTCCCAGAAACCCTAATTCTTTTGTTATTTTAAAATCAGGACTAATAAACCTTTTTTCCTTTTTTTAAATTATTTTCTTAAATCCTTTTTTAAAAATAAATAGTATTAATTAGGATTTTAAAACACTTAAGATTCCCTGCTATACCACTGGTTCTTCCACCCTGGTTTTGGTCTTTTGCCAAACCTATATCATTATTATTTTATTTGCTCCAAATACTCGCTTTACCTTTGTATTACAGAATGCTTTTTATAATTAGGTTTTTAAAAAAGGTTTTAAATAAATTTACTTTTGATTAAAAAAGTTACTTTTTTAAACCCCGGGGTTTTTTTCTAATTTTTTTTACTCAAAACTTAAAAATGGGCTAACCTTTATTTTTTTCAAAATTTTTTTTCCAAAATATTAAAAATCAAAGTAATAAGAAATAGGTGCCCACTGTTCCTTAAAAATAATTTGGGAAAATTCAAGGAAAATCTTAAGTTACCCCTTCGACCATTAATACACACCCCCCTTTTAGGGAAAATTTTAATGTCAAAAAACTTAATAGCAGGTATTTAACCAGCTTATAAAAAGCACTTTTTTAATTTGGAATATAAAATTTAATCTTACTTAAAAAAAAGTTTAATGGTGATTTTGGGCTATTTTTTAAAAAAAAAATTTTACTTAATAATCTTTTTTATACTTATTTAAATCTTCAATGGGAAACAACCCCCTATTAAACATTTAAGGTTGATTGTATTGAAAATTTAAATTATTTTTATTGGGTTAGCTATCCCTTTTCGTTTTAATTTAAATTCGTTAACTAAAATTAATTGTAAACCCCTTTACTTGTTTTTTTTTAGTACATTCACTCATTTTTTAGAAAAGAATTAAATCAAAAAAAGTAATTTCCTTTCAAAGCTTCATAGCGAAATTTGAAACTAACTATCAATAACTCCCTTTCCCCCAAAAAAACCCCAATACCGGCTTGGAGGGCTTTGAGGAACTTAAAACCCCCCTTTTCCAAAAACCCCCTTAAAACCCCTTTTTTCCCCAAGCTAAAAATTTGGATTTGAATTCCCGATAGTGGACTTACTGGAAAACTTAGACTAATTTTAATTTTTAATTTTTATGTTTTGGAATAACCTTGTTTAATTAAAGGTTAATGAAAGTGTTGGTTTTAGGAGATTATAAATGGTAAAATTTTTAAAATTTAAAATAAAGGGCTTCAGGTTAAGATATTGGGAATGTTTTTTCAAGGTCAAACTTCTTAAAAATTTATTAATCAAATTAAATTTTTTTCAATTTTTGTAGTATGAAATTTTGTAAAAATCTAAAAATTCTCAATAGTTAAAAGGGGGAAAAAAAATAAAAAGATGGACAGCCTGAAGACATCTAATTGGTTTTAATGTAAGTAAAAAGGGCCCCCAAAATGGAAGGCCAAGGAATAATTGGCAATTAAAAAAAAAAAATTAATAAATTAGTTAAACCTTGAATAAAATTTTAAAATTTTTCAATTGGTTTTCAAAGGTTCTTTAAAATTTAAATCAAATTTTTTAAAATCCTTAATATTAAAAAAATTTTCATTTAATGTTTAATTTAAAAGGAAGACATTAATAACAAAGGAAAGTTTGAAGGGTTTATTGCATGTTATTTTAATCCTATTTAGTTAAAACTTAATAAAAAAGTTAATTGACTTAATTTAAAATTTAAAAAATAATTAAAAAATAAACTAACAATAAACCCTTTTTTTCATGCCTTACCAATTATCCCAAGGAAATTTACAATACCCCGGGATTTAACATTTAAGATTAAAATTATTTAATATTTTAAAATGTTTTAGTATTTTATATTTGTCTAAAATCAAAATTTTTTAACATTTATTTTTGGAAATTCTTTGGGAAGGGTTTATAAAAATTTTTTGGAAATTTTTTTTAACAAATTGCTAATTTTAAGTAGTCAAAACAAAGATTAAAATTTTTTAAAAAATTGGAATTCTCAAATCTTTTTTAAGGATTAACTTTAAATTTGGGGGATTTAAATTAGTTAATTTTAAAAAAATTTTTTAAAAAGTGGAATTTTGAATGGAAAAAATTCTTAGATTTTTCCCTTGACCAATTTAAGATTGAAATTTTCCCCTTTCCAAAAGATATTTTTTAAAGGTTTAAATTCAAAGAGCCCAATAACTTAATTCTAGTGAAAAAATTTAATTGCCAAAAACAAATCATTTATTCGAGAGAATTTAATAAACCCTTGATTTTATCTTAAAAAAAATAAAGGAGGTTTAAAAGGAGGAGCTTAAACTTTTAACAAATTTTTAAAAATTTTTAGGTCTTTAAAAAAGGGGTTTTTTCAATCCCTTTTTTTTTAAAATTAACCCCAATTTAAGATTAATTTTTTTCAAATTAAGGTTTTATAAAAAAAGTTATTTTTATTTAAAAACAAAAAATAGGGGATCCCAATTTTCTAGGAAAAAAAATCAGGGTTGGATTGAGGTCAAAGACCATAGAAAATTAAAGGAAATTAAAATTTTTTAAAAAGAAAGAGATTTTGTTAAATTAAGGAATAAGATTCTATTCTAATGATAAAGGCCCACTCTTTAATTAATTCCCTGCTAATTAAAATTTTTAAAAATTATCCTTTAAAATACCCTTATTTATATAAGGCCCTTTTTGGATCAACTTAATAATTATTGTTCTTTTTTAAACCTTTTTTGAGGTTGGGCCTTCTATAAGGGATTCTTGACGATTTTAAAATAAAACCATTTAGAAAACGGCCCTTAATTTTAAATACAAAATCCTTTGAGTTTATGTCAAAAAAATTTCTCTTATTTTTTTTCTCATTGACTTTTCCTTTTAAAATTTTTAATTCTTAGGTTTATAATAGAAACCAAATCAATTAAGAAAACTTATAAGAAAATTTTCCAACATATGGATTTAATAACCAAATATTGTAAAAGGGGTTAAATAGAAAAGAAATTTATTTGGTAATTAAAAAAAGAAAATTCTATTATTTAAGGCTTTTTAAATGGAAAAAAGGGAAAAGGATTTAAAATTATCTCTTGCTAAGAAAATTTATAATTCCAATAATCATCTCATTAAAGTTTGTATTTTTTGGTTTCTATAAGGAGTTTTCTTAAAAGAATAAATTTCATTTTAATTTTTTAGGTTTTGGATCTAGGGTAGGGATTTTTAAGACCCAAATTTTAAAAATCAACAATTACCAGCTCCAAGTTCAATTTGATCAGGATAATTCTAATTAAAGGGGTTCAACCCCCTTATTTTCCCAGTACCCCTTACTTTTTTACTTCTTCAAAATTTTTTTAAAAAATTTATTTTCAAACTAACCCCCTTTTAGCTTTTTAACATTTTTACAAACTATATGTAGGTAATGACAACACGTTGGAAAACCCCCCCCAATTTCATTAATTAACAATGACAAGCTAAAAAATTTTGAACAAGACCTTAATTATTTCTACGTACCTTTCTACTTTATAAAAGTTCCATTTTAAAATACTTTTCCCTTTAACCTTAAAATTCATTCAAAGACCATAATGTTAATTCATTTAAAAAATTTTATCCCTTTCCTTCCAAATTATAAAGTTAACGAAACTAAGAATTTATTTGTCCAAAAAAATTTATTTACCTTTACTATTTTCCGGGCTCCTTTTCCTTTTATTCACTACAAAATTTCTTAAAAATTATTCCCTTTTTATTTTTTAATCTAAAAAATAAACCCCTTTATAAAATAAACACGGTTTAAACAAATCCACAATTTAACCTTACTTCAATCCCTAATGCAAATTCCCCCAAAATTTCCTTGGGGTTTAACAATAATTTACTTTAAACTAAACCTTTCTCTCATTCCCCCTGATCTTCCAACCCTGGCTGCATTAAAAGGTTGGTTTTCTTCTTTTGTTAAATTTAAAGAATTTTTTTTTTTTTAAAAAATTCATTAATTTTAAAATTTAAATTTAAATTGAAGTTAGATATTTATCTTAAAAAATTTTATTTAAAAATTTCTTTTTATTTTTCCTTCTTTCATATTACCCGACCAATCGTATAATAAAGGAAATTTTTAAAACCCAGGTTCATTGAATTGGTTTTTAATTAAGAATTTTTTTAGTTTCCCAAACCCTTTTTTTTAGTTTCTTAGTGCCTATTATTTTAATTTAAATCATTTATTAATCATTTTGCAAATTTTCAAAAAAGGAATAATAAACAAAAGTTTAGGATAATGGTAAAAAAAAAAAAATAGAAAATTGTTGATTTTAAAATTAATAATAATTAAATCAAATAATTTATTAAAATATTCTTAAAAAGGGTCTAGTTCAATTACATAAGCTATGAAAGTTTAAAATAAAAATAATAAAGAAAAAAAGCTAAATAATATCAAGAATGACCAAAATTCCTTTAGAAGGGTTTGGTGTGAATAATTTTAGGTACAACATTTAATAATAAGAGGTTGAAAATTAGATTAAGGTTAAAAAAGGAAATAATTTTAATAAGATAAATGATTAGTTAGAGAAAAAAATAAAGGAAAAAAAGGGAAAAAAAAAGTATCCTAAAGGAGACAAATAAATGGTAAAAAAATTAAAAATAATGTAGGAACTGAAATTATACATAATTTGATTTGCAAATCCCTTTTTATAAAAATAATAAATTTTTGATTAAGGGTTTCCCTTTTCTTAAAAATTCTTTTAATAAAACCCAATGTGGTTAGGAAAATTTTCTTTTAAAAATTTACAATTTAAAACCTTTTAAAACTTTCCAAAATAACGTTCCCAAAAATAAACTTTCGTCAAGAATTAAGTGATTTGTTTAATTCCCTTCAATTGGGAAACCCGTTATAAAAATTTTTTTTCAAAATAAAATTGGGGTGGGACTTTGAAATTAATTAACAAAACCCTTTTCCTCAAAGTAATTTTTTTCTTTGTTATTAAAATCTTTAAAATTTTTTTATAGCCCCATAAAATTTACTACTAACGCTTGATTTTTTAGTAATATTAAACTAAATTTTAAGTTTCATCAAAAGGCCAAAATTGTTTTCAAAAAGGGTATCCAATTCCTTTTAATCAATATAACCTAATTTTACCAATTATTTTGAGAAAATATATAATCCTTCTTTTTTATAGGTTTTAAAGAAACTACAACTAGTTCCAATAATTAAATTAAGATTAAAAAACTTAATTCCATATTTTTAACAATTTTAAAATAAATTTAATTATTTCTTAAATATTTTGAAATTAAAATAATTTTTATCTATTACATAATAAAATATCCAAAATTAAAAATTTTAAAAATAACATTTCCCCTATTTTATGGAAAAATTTTACCCCTAAGGAAATTTCTTTAAAATTTAATTTAAATAATTTTTTTAAAACTATTCTTTTCTTAAAGATAAATAAATTCAATTAAAAATATTATTTTTTGTTAAATATTCAATAAGGAAAAAATATTTAATTTATTTATTTTTTTTTTAATAAATTTTTTTTAAAAAAAAGGGGGGGGAAAAGGGGAAAAAAAATTTTTAATAAAAATTTTAAATAGAAAAATTATTTAAATAAATTAAAATTTAAAATACTTTTTTTTTTAAAAATTAATTTCATTAATTAAAAAAAACCAAAAACAAAATTAAAATTAGGAAAAAAAAAACTTAAAATTCAAATATAAAAATTTAATTTGAAAATTTAAAAAAAATAATTTTAATAAATTTAAAAATAAAATTTTTAATTAATAAAATTAGGTTATTTAAAAAAAATCAACAACCTTTATTAAGATTAAAATTTGGGTCATACACTTTAAATTATTTCTAATATATTATATTTGGGTTTTTTAAAAATTTTATTTTAAAATATTACATTTTTTTTCCCCTTAAAAAAATTTAAATTTATTATTCCCATTTAAAATTCAATTTTAAAATCTGAAAAACAAAAAAAGTATGGCAACTCCACAAATTTGGGTAATTGACATAACACTTTTTTTTTTAATTTGGGTTTTTAAGGGCCCTCTCTATTCCTTTTTTCCCCCCATTTTTTTAACTTTTCCCCTCTTTTTTATTTTAAATTTTTCCTAAAAGCCCTAAATTTTTTATCCCTTTTTTAAAATTTTTCCATTTATTAAACAGGAATTTAAATAAATTTAATTTCATTGTTTCATTTTTAATTATTTTTTTAACCATTACCCAAAAAAAAATTACCTATCTTATAATTTCAATTAATTTGGTTTTTAAATTAAGGTTAACCCAAAAAGAATTTTAGATTAAATAATTAATTGGTTTCGCAAATTTGGATTTAATTTTTTTGATTAAATTAGGGTTTTAATAAATAATTTAATTTTTGGGCTTTATATTTTTTATTTTTAAAATTTCTCCCTTTTGATAAAATTTTAATTTTTTCCCTTTCATAAAACATTTATTACTTAATAAATTAAATTTAAGCCTTTTTATACCCATTTTAATTCAAGAGGGCATTTTCTTAATTTTAATTTAATAATTTAAGGTTTATTTCCTTTAAATTTCCCTAAACTTTGTGTTATTCAATCTTAATTTATTTCTTAATTTATTTTTTTTTTTTTTTTTTTTAAAATTTACTCTTTCAAAAATTTTCTTCAAATACTAAATAAATTAAAAAGCACCTTTCTATAATTTAAAACCTTTAAAAAAATACTTAAAAAACTCCTAATTTTCAATCAATTCAACAATTCCATTAATGCTTGGAAAAATTCATTTTTCCCAACCATATTTTTTAGGTGCTCGAAAATGAAATTCCTTTTAACTACGGCCACTCCTACGTTTCATTTTAACATTTTTTCTTAAAAATGTATATTAATTATGATAAATTGGTGTAAAATAAAAATTTATTTAAAAAAAATAAGAAATTGGGGTAATTTGCCAAAAAAAAACCCCTTTTAATGGGTTAATTTAATTTAATTTTTAAACTTGAAAATCCAATAGCTTCTTTAGATATTTTAAAGTTTTTTAGCCCAAATACTTTAAACCCTTTTTCCTTTTTGGGATAACCCAATTTAATTTTAAAATACAATTGAAAACTTATAATTTAATTTTTGATAATCTCAATTATAAATTATGGAATTTTTTAAAAAATAATTAACGTAATTTTAAAAAAAAAAAATTTGGTTTACAAGGGCTTACTTTTGAAATTGGGAAAAATAAAAATTTTTAAATGTTTCATTATTTTTTTAAATCAAAACTAAAATAAAAAATTGTTTTAAATTTTTTGTAAAGTGGTTTATTTTTTTTTTTATTTTTAATCCAAAAATTTTAATTTCCCTAAATGTTTAAACCATTTTAGGTTCCTATAATTGAATAATATTTATTGTTCGATAAAATTTTAGTAATTTAAATTTTAAAAATTATTTTTAATTAAACTTATTATCGATAAATTGAATAAAAATTTTTCAAAATTAAATAATTGGCTTTTAACCCAAGCGAATTTTAATTAATAATTTATAATTAACAGAAAATTATGATTTTAATAAAAAAATTTGAATATCAATTAAAAAAAAAACAAAAAAAACCAATATAATTTATGGAAAAAATCCCAAAAATTTTAAAAAATAAATAATCACCCAAAGAAATTTAAATTTGGGTGGAAATCATTTATAATTTAAAAAAAAAAGTAAGACACTTTTACACTAAATTAAATGATTAAAAAAATCAAAATTTCCCTGGTCTTATTAATAATGCAAAAAATTTGAGAAAAACCGGTCAGGAAGAAAAGGGGGGGGGGGGGGGGGGGGGGGGGCTATTTTTTTTTAAAATTTTTTTTTAAAAAATCCCCTTAATTACATTTTTAAAATTTAAGTTAAATTTTTAAAGCAACAAAAAACTTAAAAACACATTTCCCCATTAAGGAGTTTCTCAATTTTCCCTTTAATTTCTTTTCACTTCTTTCAATTTTTTATAAAAAAGGAAAAAAAAATCCCAAAATCAATTGTCACACTCAACCAAAACTATTAAATTTTTGTTAATTTTCTAAATTTAATTATTTGGATTTTTTTAACAATTAAAGGCCAACCAAAATCGGCAAGGGGTTTAAAAAACTTGTAGAACTTTTGACATCAATAGTTTGATTAAAAAAGTGAATTTTTGTTTATTATATCAGTTAAAAAATGATTTCTTAAAGAAAAATTATATCAAATGTAAACAAAAAGACCCCAGAAAAATGCAAAAATTTTATAAATAATAATGAAATTTAGTTTTTTAAAATTGGTTAACTTTAAAAAGATTTAATTAAATTTTAAAATAAAATAAAAGCTGATAAAGGGTAGAATTTGGTTTTTTTAAATTTTATAATAATAATTAAAATAGACTTAATAGGGAAAAACCTATTGGAAGTTTAAGGAAAGAACTTTAAAAACCCCTTTTTAAATTTTTAAAAAAATCCTCTATTTATAATAAGGTGAATAATTTAAAGAAGAACAAATTTAAAAATAATAAGCCCAGTTTCATATTTAAAATTTAAATTAAAAAAGAGAAAAAGTAAAAAAGTTAAAAATGGTTAGAAAAAAGTTTAAAAAATAAAGGAATAGAGGGAAAAAATAAGCAAAAAAATGGAAAATTTTAAAAACCCCCAAAAAAAAAACTTTTTTAAAATAATTTGCACAATAATAAAATTTTACTTTCAAAACTCGGGCTGATTAAAAGGTCAATATTTTGGGTTTGGGTAAATGGGGTTTTCCTGGAAATCTAACAAACAACTGTAAAAACATTCGATGGTCCCTTCTCCTTGAGGTGTGGGGTTAAACCGGATAAATAAAGTTAAATTTTAAATAAGGAAAAAAGTCCTTACCTTTTAAACCTCAATAACCAAGGTTTAAACTAACAATTTTTGATATTAAAATAACTCAGTATTAATACAGCAAAAAATGTTCCTTTTTTACAGTTTAAAAAACACTCTAATAAATCAATGAAATTTTTGTATACATTGGCTGAAGGTTTTTTTAACATAGTTCCCGATCAAAATTTTTGTTTAAAAAAATAAAGTCAAGTTGAAACTATTACAAAATTTAAATTTTATCAAATTAGATAACATTACCTTACTTCAAATAAGGGTTTAAAGTTTTTTATTCCAATTTTTTTTATAAGTCACCACTTTAAATATGATTAAAAATATTATTTTTTATAACTTTTTAATATAAATATTTGAACAAATTAATTGTTAAATTAAATTCTTAATTCTTAATTTAATTCTATTTTCTTAAAAAATTTTTTAATAAAAATTAATTAAGGAATAAAATTTTAATTTACTTTCCAATTCCAAACAAATCCCTTTAATTATACCCCTTTTATGGTTTGTGCTATTTTTTTCCCAAAAATTTTTATGTTGCTTTAACTAAATTTTTGGTCCAAAAATATTTTTAATTGGTTATATGTAATAATGTTTTTTTTAAAATTCCATTGCTAATAAAAAGCCCCTTATTTAAATTTAATATTATTAATAATAATGGAAATTTCTACCTTTTTATTAAAATAATTTAAAAAATAAGGGTAAAATACTAATTAAACGAAACATTTTCAAACCCTTTCTAAGAATTAAATTACAATATATATTAAATATCTCTTACAATTTAAATCCTGGTTTAAAACCCTTTATATAGGTAAATAAAAGGGTTCCAATTACAGGGTAAAATTGTAAGCCAAAGTTTTTTTTTTTCTTAAAATACGAACCAAATAGCTATCTTATGCTACCCCGAAAAAATTCATACTTGATTTTTTCCCTTTTCAGGGTTAGCCTCTTTAAGTCTTTTTAAATTTTTTACAAATCTATATAAATTTATAAATTTTTTTTTTGCTTTTAGGAATTAAAATTTTCCCAAATTCCCCAAAAATTTAAAAAAAAAACCCCCCCAAATCTTTTTCAACCCGAAAAAAATAAAAGGAAAAAATGGCTTTTTTAAAAAAAGGTTTTAAAGGGGCCCAAAATTTAAACCCTTTTTTATTTATTTCAATTCACCCAAATAAAAAAGTAGGCCAAGAAGGGGCCCCTTTATTTTTTCCTTTTCCATTATTTTTTTTTTTACTCCATCATAAAAGGGCCAAGTCGGTGGCCCCTGACATCTTTTGGTTTTGAGTATTTATTTTGAAAAACTCCTTTTAAGAAAATTAAAACCAAAACCCAAACTTTTTTAAAATTTTTCCCTTTAGTAATAATTTTTTCCTTTTAAATCTTTTAAACCGCCTTTTTGGTTGGGGATCTTAGCATGTTGGTGGGAAAAAAACCCCTTTTTTTGGAATTTTATTAAGATTGTTTTTAACCCTTTTTCCCAATTTAAAATTTGGGGGGGTTTTTTTTTCTTGTGTAAACCCCCTTTTTAGTGAAAAAAAATTTTTTGGGGGGGGGGAAACCCTCTTTGCCTATTAAATCTTTTTTTTTTTTTTTTTTTTTTTCATCAGTTACAATTTTTAGTTAGTTAAACCTTTTGGTTTAATTTTTAATTTTTAAATGAAATAAACCCTAAAAAAGGGTTTTAGAATAACCTTTATAAAACCCCTAATTAAACAATAAAAATCCCAATTAAATTTTTTAAAACCAAAAAAGGGAAATTTGGCCTTTTACTTTTAGCCTATTTTTTTAAGGGTTTTAAAAAAATAAAGATTGTTTAAATTTTTAAAGTTTAAAAGAAAACTAAATTTTTTTGTCAAATAATGGGTCAACCCCCGGGGGGAAAAAAATTTTTTTTTTGAACTATAAATTAAAATTTGTCTTGGATCGTTGGCCATTTTTTTTAAAGTTTTGTTTGGATAAAGTTTTTTGGATTAATTTTAACAAAAATTACTATTTTTAAGGAGTGGATTTAATTTTTTAATTTATGAATTTTTTTCCCCCTTTATATTTTTAATTTTTAAATTTCCCTTTTTTTAAAAAACCTTAATTAAAATTTAAAAAATTTTTTAAATTAGTTTTTTCCTTTTTTATTGTAGTTCTTTTTTAAAAAAAACCCCAATAAAAATTTGGGAATTTTGTTTTCATTAAGGTATCCCTTTTTAAAATTCCCTTAAAAATTTTTTTTATCTTTCTTTTGAAATAAAGTTTTTTTAAAATTGGCTTATAAAAATAAATTTTATAAAATTAGTTCTTAGATTTAGTAATATAAAAAAATAAATAAATTTTTTAGGTTTTAAAAAATTAATTTATTAAAACTGGTCCTTTTAAAAAAAGGAAAAAGTAAAACTATAAAACTTTAATTTAAATATAATTATAACCAATCAAAAAAATTCATGATTTACTATTAACTATAAAAAGAATAACTTACCAATAAATAATTACAAAGTTATGAAAGGGAAAATTTATTTAATTAAGTAAAATGAACCCTTCTTTTAGGGTCTTATAATTACAAATTTTTTAAAGTATAAATGAATTCCCCGGTTTTAAAAAATTTATATTAAACCTCCCCTTTAAGTATTAATTTTCTAACAAGTCCGTTTTTTTATAATTTTTATAAAACAATTTATAATTTTTAATTTAAAATTTTTATAATTATTCCCCGATTTAATTTTATTTTAAAAATTTCTATTTACGAATAAAATTCAATTTAACTAAGAAAATCATTTTCACATTTCAATTTTCTACCCCTTTGTAAGACAATTTTAAAAAGGATATATGAATGTTAATGACAAGGGTACAGTAAAGGTAATCAATTAATTATAGCCCAAAGGGAAATTCAGAGGTTTAAAATTTAAT
>JAMXBC010000739.1:0-14576 GCA_024138005.1 Lumnitzera racemosa
TCGATCATCATGCTGATGCCAACATACCTTCATAGGCGCAAAGTTGCCGTATGGGTGCTGAGGTGGCATTCCCATTTTGGAAAGACAGGTGGAGGTGGAGCAGGCCTGTATGGAGTTCCAGCAGACCAAGTTGTTCTGAGATCGACCCCAAGACAATCGCACACGTGAGTTGCCAATAGATAGCCTTGCATCTGGTTGATGGCCATCTCTGCAGCGTGGCGCTGACGAACTGGACGAACCACATCCCTTGCCTGGTGGAATCTTAAACGTAGGTGATCTCGCCAAAGCCCTGGAAGAATGATCGAAGCTCGTCCTCTGTAACGTATCCAGATAGTCCTCCAACGAAGACGGTAGTGTTGTTTGGATCCGTAAACTGATTCATAGGCTGAGGACGCTGTAATATCCTCCCATGTGAGGTGCGGTCATGGAGAACATGCCAAGAGGTGGACCACCTGGCATTCCTCCCATGCCACCTGGACCAGCAACCACCGCTCTTGTCTTTGGTGTAGCAGTGCTGATGCGCATTGGAACGGTTGCCACAATAGACTCCTTGCATCTCTGTGAGAGCTCGCTGCTGCTCTGCCTCGTCGGCAAAGCGCACGAAGCCATACCACGAGAGAGGCCACTGATAGGGTCGGTCATGATCTTGCAGACTTGCAAGAGTTGAATTTGGGACTGAAGAGTGAGAGCAGACGTATTCATTGACCTCTGGACCAAGATCGCCGACGAAAATAGAGTACTCTGACCGCGATCGTCACGGCTGCGGTCGCGAGACCACCACCAGATGCCCAGTTGAGCTTGAATTGTCGGTTGGAGTTTGGGATCATCGGGCCGTTCAGCTGCAGTGCGCGAGAGGCAGAGTCTGCGCTGTCAAAGTCAACGAAGCAGTAGCCAGCATTGCTTCCAGAGAACTTGTCGCGGATCATCTTGACATTGACCTGGACCCATGTTGTACCAGACAGTGCGGACAAAGTTCTCGTCGATCCATGGTTTCAAGTTCACCCATCCTGTGACATGTCAGCGCCTGTATCCTTGGACATGGTCCTCTTTCACGAACCAAAGTGTAGTCTTCTCGCCTGAGACTGGTGGAACTCCCTGCGGCTGACCGCCAGGCGTCTGAGGACCTTGGAATGGAAACGCCTTGCTGCTGCGAAGGATCGATTTGTTGTCCAAGCTGTGCTTGCTGGAGCAGCAGCGTTCGCATCATATCCACCCTGCTCTTCATTACCACCTGGGGAGGCGCTCCTCCTTCGAAGTTCTGGAAGTTCATGATGATCGTGAGATATCAAAGTGATGTAGGATCGCTGGGAATGACTTTTTTGCAAGCTCGCACGAACGTAGAGGTGAAGCCAAATAGGCCTGTCAAGAACGACTGAAGTCAGAAAATGCTGCAAATGTGATGTGTAGAGGGGTACATACAGTCAGACACTTGTTTAAGAGATGCTGAATCGGCCGTTATCGTCAAAGGTTGTAGATCGCGCGCGATATCGATGACGCCCAAGACAGGCAAACAGATTGATGGGTCTGGCCTTGTAGTGGAGAGCAGTAAGTGATTGGAATGCTGTGGCAGCAGAAAAGTTGATGTGTGTCGATTTGTCTTTGCAGACGGCGCAAAGAGGCGTGGGAATCGAAGGGTCGGGAGAACCGGTCGCAGATACTGTATAGACAGTCGCTTTGTGTTGTCGTCGTCGAATGCGTGAAGTGATCGCTAAAGGGCCAAAAGACAAGAGTGCGTGCGAGAGTCGATTGATAAGATTAGAAGAAGAGGTAGAGTAAAGGTATTCGCTTCTTTTTGAATTCTTTTTTTTCGCAACTTTCGAACCTGCAGCAAAAAGCGCGTGTTAGCCAAAGTACTTGCTGAATGGCAGCAGTAGTGTGGTAGTAGGCAGAGAGTGTGAGACCTCGCCCAGTGAGTGAGCGCGAGGATGGGAGGGTCAAAGGTGGGACAAAGCGCAAGGAATGCAGCATACCCAGCAGCACCGAGAGCTGGGATCGAGGAAAGCTGGCGTGCTGACGATATGTGATTTTCACAAGCTGCTTCAAAGAGACGAAGCAGTCAGGTTGGGTTTGCCGTGAAACCAAGTCGAAGCGCCCTATCGATTGTCAAGCAGTCGGATGCTGTAGGACAAAGCTGTGAGACCTGGAGATGATGCCTGGCGTGATGTATGGGTTCGCTGGCCATGCCAGGTCCCGGTATTGTCGCTTATGCCGCGGCAATGCAGGTGCTGCGAGCAGGGAGGAAAGTGATGTGCTTGCTAGCGACATTCACAGGAGGTCAGAGTGCACTCACCTGCAGAAACAGAAGACCAGTGCAAGAAAAGCACGCTGTAACACCCAGGAGTAGTTGTCGGTGGGGGAAGTTCGCATGCGAGATCTTAAGTGGGGGCAGATCAGTGAGCGCGTCCAGCGTAGCGGGGTCTTTTGATTCTTGCAGAACATCACCTAATACAGGCCCTTAGCGTCCACATGGACGATCAACAAGCAGCCATACATATGTCAGATTGAGCTATCATAACCGCTCAGCTATGATCCATCGTACCAAGAATGAACAAGTCTAGTGCGAGCCACGTACACCACTCGGAGTCAACATTGCCAGCTCGATGTCATGTCACAACGCAGATCAAGTCAATCATGTCACTGCAGAGCATCCACAGGCCATCTCTCGCATCGTCGAATGTGTAGTCTTTTTTTCTTTGTGATTGTGGTAAGAGAGCATATCAGAGTATCGGCATGCTGATTGACCTTGCAACAATACTCTCTGTATGATTGTAGGGATCCCCAGCAAACGCTGCACCAAAAGCAAATCTCAAGCCTGTTCCATTGTGTGCTCATGCTGACATTGATGTCTGCAATCAGCTTGATGAATCGTCTATGCCTTGGTCTCCTCGGTTGCTGCTGGACCTCCTTGGTCTCGGCGGCGACATCAGCTGCAGCTGTTGGCTCACCAGCTGGTTCAGCCTCAGATGAGGTCCAGAGGGTCTATAGCGTGTCATGTATGTCAATCAGCTGGGTCCCTCCAACTTACGAGATTGTCACGCAGAAGCTGCATGATGAGAGTAGAGTCCTTGTAAAATCTCCTCAGACAGGGGGTCGACTCTGCGGTTGCGTTAGTGCTGGAGATCATCTACTCCTCTTCACTCACCAGCAATAGCCTCTCGAAGGATGTCTTTGCCATCTGGCAAGCCTTGTCTGGAGAGTTTTAGGATCTCGTAGTAGAAGACAGAGAATTCAGGGCAAGACCCCCGACGAATTGGGTGAGTTGGTGCAAGGTCGGTTGAAGCGACCTCAGTAGCACCTGGTATGACTCCAATGACTTGTCTGCGGGCTGCTTGCGCTTGTCGCCCATGGCAAACTCTGCAAGGTATCGGTTAGTCACCCTTCCTGTACAGCTATCACATTCTGTTGTCCTTCGTCTTAACGTGGAACTCAATCTTGTGGTAGAAGACCTTGGACTCGCCAGACTTGGCAGATGGAATGAGGTGCTTCTCAAGAACCTCAAGATATCCTCACAGATCTTGGCAAGCTCGCCCTCAATCTTCTGACGGTACTCCTTGATCAGAGTGACCTGCTGCTCGTTGCCTTGCTCTCCTCCTTCTGCTCAATGGAGGTGACAATGCGCCAGGATCACGACGAGCGCCAATGACGTTCTTGTAGCGACAGAGAGAAGGTTTCGCTCCTCGACGGAGAGCTCCTGGTCGGCGGATGCGACGGTCTTCATGTTCTCGACCATCTTCTGCGATACTGTCAGTATGAAACCAAGCTCTCAACGCTTGCTACTCACCCTCATAGCGCTCAGCCTGCTCCAGCGAGCTTGGCGAGATAGACCGAATCTTCGACACCCATTGTGATTGATTGAGTGATCTGTGGCTTTCGTGTCAGCAGATCTGTACTATTCCGGTTTTTGTGATTGTGAAGTGAGGCCAGCGCAGGCGAGGAGTGTGCTTGTCAATCGCGGAGCTCAGCAGCAAAGGATGGCAAGCATATATGCTTGATGCCTTGCTGGTTGTGGTCCTTGAAATTCTGCCCAACAACTCGCGATGATGCCACGATTGCTATCCTGCTCTTGCCACCCTCTTACTGTTGTCACAGCCCTCCAATACGCCCATACCTACTCGGGGTAGTGACCTGGGGCCACTTTGTAGCTCCTACCCTGCTCTTGGGGCCGTCTTTGGGATGCTCTGCTGCTGGTGTTTGGGTTTGTTTGTGCGAGGGCCGAACACTCCACAGAACTGACGTCGAGAAGCCAGCTGTGCAGTGTATGTCGATCTCGGTGTGTAGGTGTAGTACGTACCTGATGAGTGGGGTGTATAGAGTGGTGTGTGAAAGTGGAAGATGTGGTTGATGTGTGCGAAAAGTCTGATGCGTTTCGACTGCAGTTGTAGTGAGTTTGAGAAGGCACGGTGAAGCAATTCGAGAGTTCTTGCCCGGCTGAGTCGAGCCAATCAATTAAACAGTGTGGGATTGGGAGAAGGAGGGGCAGGGCATTAGGACAACATTGACCTCTCTTTCACATGTTACTACTTCCACAGTCACTGGTGCTGAACATTTTGAGCCTATGCTCCTCATGAAGCTGTGAGGACGTGGTCTGCAGTCACTTTGATGTCCTGGTAGCATGAGCATCGTCAATGATGATTGTGCACACACAATTGTGTTGTTTTGCTGCGCCTCATCTCAGGGGACTCCTTCTCAGGAGCTAGGACGATGAGATTCAAAAGAGCATTGACGCCGCAGTAGCATGTGTAGGTCAGCATTGAGTGTCTACATATCGCCAAAGTTACCTGCTTCGAATTTGAGAAGCATCGTAGTACTGAGCAACCACATCATTGCCACAAAGACCAATGGCTGTTTGGACTCACCGCAACCAAGGCGCTGAGATCTTTGTGCAAACTGGTATGAAGACCTCATCTTTTGCCTCCTCGATCTTGCGTCCAGATGAAGACACGTTCGACCAGACCGCACTTCTGCCCAAAGAAGTCACCCAAACTTTTGTTGCAGGTCCTTCTCTTTCGATCTCCTGCTTCACATCCAAGCCTCTCCATGCCTGGCACTTCACCACCCTGGACATAGCTCGCTCTGGCTCCCCATCGCCGTCTTTCGTTTGTGTCCTCCAACGATCTTGCCGACAAGGGGAGCATATCCGCCACCCCAGCATCTGAGAACTTCTTCCTCTTGCCGGCTCGTGCTTCGATGTGGGTTGTGATACCGTCCTCATTGGCTCCAAGACCTTGGCCAGCCTTCCAACCTTGTTCTCGAGCAGCCGCTTACCAAGGCCAGCCTTACCAGGCTTGGGCGGAAGTGTGAACTCCGGGTCTTGCGTCTGCTGATCAGCGTCTGGCATCCCACGTCTGCTGGCTTGTACATGACTGGTTCGCGAGAGATGGAAGCACCCAAACCAGCAGGAGACTCAGTCGGCTGCCTGTACATGACTGGCTCTCGTGAGATTGAGGTACCAAGTCCGGCTGCAGAGTCTGGCATAGCGTTGTTCTCCCCGGCATCATTGTCTGCTTGTCTCTTGGGAGCCTCAGCTCTGTCAGCAGCGATCTTCGCCACACGAGCTTTGGCTTCTGCGATCTTTCGTCGTGTGTCTTCTACGTTGACTGGTGTGGATCCTGCAGCTGGTGATGCACGTCCACCACTTACCATAGCAGCCCTTCGAGCATAAGCATCTTCGCCAGTTTGTCGTTGTACTGCCTTGGTGACGAGGAGCGCCTTGGGGCGTTACTCATGGCTGTGTCCATTGGAGGAGGGGCAACATGGCTAGATAGACGTCAGCAGCAGTTACTACACTCCAACAACTCACGGTTGCTCGCCACTGCTGGAGTAGTGCTTGACTTGAACTTCGTCGACCATTCCCAGCTTTAGAATAGAGAAGCTCCTTCCACTGTCTTCGCTCATCGTACTGCTCAGATGAACCTTTGTATCTGCATACTCGTTTGGCCGTGATGATCGTAGACTTCGTCGTAGTACTTGGCAAAAGCATCTAGCTTCTTCTCACGCCGGCTCTTCTTCTGCCATTCCCGTTCGGCTGTGGCATAGGCGCATCGTTACCTTGCTGTTTCCAAAATCGATGTCCTTGCCACCTGACGTCGCAGGTGCATAGTCGCAGCTGACTCATCTTGTGAGGTCTGCTTGAAGGCTGTGTTACTGATGTTGCGGCGGACAGGAGCTTTGGGCCTTTGGCTGAGGTCGAAAGGTTGCTTGAACTGCAGAGAAGCTTTGAGACGTGAGCTTTTCCATTCTTACATATAGCTCATGTTCATATATCGTTACCATCTCTCTGCTTTGGGCAGCATCTTGCGTGGCCACAGTCTCTTCGACTTTGTAGCTGTATGTGATGGTGCTGCGGAGATCACCTGCCGTTGGCATTTGAAGCGGTGGACCTGCCAGGAGTCTGCATATATCTGTGCGTTGCGGTGGAGGCGATCCGCCAATAGCGTGTTGAAAGAGACTGCGATGAGTAAGTACTTGCGACTAGAGCTATGTGATAGGCGATGTGGTGTGATGTGTGTAATGCGCAAAGAAGCATGCAAGGTGCTGTGATTGATGCGTTCTCCCTGTTACGAAGCTGAAGGTCCAAATCTTGGCTGTCGCGCTAGCCCTCAAAGGCTGACATAAGCATTGGTTCCTTGCCCAAGGCTTGAACTGGTAGCTCATGCAAGGCATGTGGAAGCGTCAAGCAACTGATCAGTACGTTACAAAAGGATCATTCATTCAACACAGTCTGTACGTACGACCTATCTATAGACTGTGAGCTCTGGCGTGTCTGGCGCTGAGGACCACTGAAGCGAGTCTGTACAACACACTTCTGAAGTCCATCTCCTTCTTGTCAACTTGTAGTAGACCTTGTCCAATCTTCCAACCTGACTCTGTGGCTGACCATTCGCAAGGATCAATCTCACCCTTCTGGATTCGCTTGAGGAGTCGTCCCAGTAAAGATGCACAGGACTGGCCATTGCCAATCAGACGAATACCTCTCCTCCATGATGAGCCTGTAGACTGTCAGTAATGTCCCACAATCAACGTGATCCACTTACCAATGTTGAAGTGATTCGTGAAGCCAACGTATACTCCAGTGACACCACAGCTCCATAGTTCGCACAGACTCAATCATCTCGTTGATGAGCTCGCTGTGTCAGTCTCCAACCAAGAGCAATCTCACCTTGGTGCGAAACTCTTGGCATACTCTCCAGCAGCACATTCAAGTGCGATATCAGGACCACGACCATCCACCATCTCCTTGAGCTTCGTCACAAGACCCTTCGATCCCTTCAGCTCTGCGAAGTTGACGAGCTCAACCTTGGATTCTTTGCTTGATGAGATCGAGACGCCACTGAACACTATCGATCATGATGACTCTCTTGCACCATTGATGAATGCAAAGTCTGAGCACATACTGTCCGATAGGTCCTGCACCCCCAGATGGCACAACATCATCCTTCTTGACACAGTGGTCGACGGACACAGTTCCAGCTGGTGCAGATGACATCGGAGAGGTAGAGACCCTTCTCATCTGGGACATCGTCTGGCAGCTTGAGCAGGTTGACATCGCCATAACGGCACTCGTGTGTATTCAGACTGGCCACCAGCGAAGCCTCCAGTGAAATGTGAGTATCCGAACTGCCAGCGTACGTCCACCATACATGCGTTCTCGATCGTATTGCGTTGGTCCTTTCACACTGAGAAGAGATCTTCTGGTCGAAAATGGTAGCATCGCCGCATGCAATCTGGAATGAGGCTACAACTCTATCGCCCTTCTTCAGTTGGTGACCTCAGATCCCATCTCATCGACAATGCCGCAGAACTCATGGCCCAGAAGTCACCTTTCTGCATCCAATGACCGAGCCGTGCAGCAGGTGAAGATCTGAGCCACAGACAGTGGAGCCTTGATCTTGAGAATGACATCTCGTGTTCCAGGATCTTTGGCTTTGCGTGTCGACTAGGTATGTCAGTCAAGTTCCAAGTTGTGCACTACACTCACCGATGCGCACATCGTTCTTGCCATACCAAGCAAGAGCCTTCATGGTCCTCAGTCTTGTCGCCCCATTCCTGGCTTGTTTCCAGGATTGGTCACATCCTGTGCTGTGGTAGCGTTGTCATCGTGGCCGATAGCCTTTTCTGCTAGCCAAGCTGCTTGTGCGAGAGCCATGTTTGTGGTTTGTTGAATGAAGGTGAGAACCTGACGTTGAAGACCTACCTCTATGCACTCACAGGCAGTTGCCGTCGATGTGGATCGGATTGTCAACCACATCATCGTTAGCGAGCTTGCAAGACGTCACTGTGACATGACATCCTTGCTCTCCTTTATGCACCTGCCATTTTTCCGAATTGACGGAGTTGAGGCTCGTAAGATGAGCATTTGCCGAGCACAAGGCTGTACGTGCAAGCATACTCATGGGCAAGCAGGCGACGTGCCTTTATCGTCTGAAGTGAGGTGGAGATCCTGTTGTCGTTGATGGTTGAAGAAACTGGGAAAGAGCAGCAGCGTTAGCAAGTGCAGCCGAGCTTTGACCTCAGATGTGCAAGGTAGCATGCTTCTGCAATCACATTCATCGATAATCACTCGCCCGCAGATTGAACTGCGTCCAGTAGACGGCAGAGCTGCAAAGAGATACTGTGCATGCGCAAAGGTGACTGATATGGCAGCAGATCCAAGGAGCCGCAGCAAAGATCGCACATTTCCGCCACTCCAAACAACATTTGACAGCAGCACACCCTCACCCCAGATGCTCTCGCAACAGCAGACAGACGTCATCGCAACCGCAGACCACACCAAGAAGGGCGACCACCAACGATTCGTCCTCGCTGATCCTGTGGCATTTCAATACCTTGAGCAGACAAGTCGACACAAGTCATAGCACGGCAGCAGCGACTAGAAGGCAGAGTGCTACCTGTTGAGGCAGTGGGTCACATCTCGCACTCATCCAACGTTTCGTCATCAGCACATACACTGGCGATCCAAATCATGCTGTCGTGGTGGATGTCCTCAGTGTTCCCAGCGATGAGAGGACAGGTCGCCTCGTTTGAGGGTGTACTTCAAGGCGCTCAACCAGTATCATCTCGACGAGAGACGACAACCTCTGGGCACACTCATGTCACGAATCTGTCAAGTTTTCCATCGACGCTCACAGTGATACCAGGCCAGGTGAGATATCAGGCCAACACCAGGACGACTTTGTCATCAACGAGGATCTCAAAACGACTGGGGTGCTCTGGTCGTGTCGGTCCTTACACTGTCAGCACCAGCCGCGAACGCTATCCCAAGTTTCAGCAGCTCTATCACCTTCAGACAAGAACAAGGTCCATAGATCTGTCGTTGAGCTCGTGCGACTATGCCCAGGACGCTCTAATGCTCTTTGACAAGCTGGACTCAGACTTACAGACGGTCTCCTCTGCGATGTCACTGAACATGCCATTAGCGACTGGTGGAACGACATCGGCACAGAGCATTACGGTATCGAACCTCATGATGGCATTCTTGGCCCCACGACTGTCGCAGCGCTGCTTGGCTGCTGGGTGGGCGCTCGCAATAGCTCCACCCTTTGTACACCGTCAACAAGGATCCTTTCGACCTAGACGCAATGAGCGAGGAATCTCAAGCTTCCAGAAACAGCAGCGACTCCCACGAACACGACGACTGGACCGATACACAATGCAGCGTTTGACAAGAGCGACAGCTAAGGCAGCCGATAGGGAGGGCTGGAAAGTACCTAAGGCTGTCAAGTCGACAGTTGCAAGCTATGGAAGGGAGGTAGATGATCAGCGATGTGGTTGAAGAGGTGATCGAGCAGGTATTGCTGAGGTGGAGACTACAGACTATGAGCGCTTCGTACAGCTTTGCATTTTGGACCTCGATCACGATGGCTCTGGCAGGGCAAGGCTTTGAAGAAGAAGCCAAGGTAGATGGTAGAGGTCTACTCTCGCTGCCGGGGTCCAGTGCGCAAAGAGCAGGAGCCTGTTGCCAAAGATGATGCCGCTGAGATCGTAGAACCAAGGACACCCAATGGCGATACTGATGGCTCTGGTGTTGGGGATGCTCGTGTCTGAGGAAGAGAGCCACCGATCTGAAGGACAATGCCATGAGGGGGTTCGGCAAGATCAAGGGTGCATCAACCTGAAGTAAACATCAGCAGCGCTTCACCGCTCGCGAAAAAGAGCCGTCACCAGTGTCTCCTGATCTCAACCAGTCCCAGGCAGTGACAGCAGCTCCCCTGGGTCGCCATTCAGTGGGCCAGCAAGTCCATTCTCACCAGTCCATGAGACTATCCCGGACTTCGCATTGTCTGGTTCACCTGAGTCGCACGATCACCACGACCACGAAGAATTCCGACAAGATACTGAACGACCAGACTTGCGCATCGAAGGCTCGATCTATGAGGGCGTAGATCTCAAGCAGACATTGCCTGAGGCACAGAAACACAGCACGATGTAGGCAGGCTTCTGAGGCGAAACAATCTCTGACAGTCTGAGGACGACAGCAACTGAAGATGCTAGAGGGGCAGAGTACTATCCTAAGCATCTGAGCTTCAGTCTTGCAGAAGATAGTGTGCTACCCTGGAACACTCTGACTGACAACGAAGACCTACCAATCGAAAGGGACGGGGACGCTGCCCGAGCCAGGTACGCAGAGCAGGCACTAGACGCAGAGGAGAAAAGCTTGTGCGTATAGCAATCAACAAGACCAAAATGGAAGCTGCAGGTGGACACAACAGCAGCTGAATGCACTCAGGCAGCTGGTCCAGCAGTATCAGCGTAATGCTGAGATCTTCAGACAGCATACGACACCAGCAAAATCAGATGGAAGCCCTCACAGCCAACATCGATGTGCTGTTGAAGAGCGAGCGTGAGAAACCTGGGAGAAGGCACAAAAGAGCTCGAGACACTGGCAGCGGGGCTAAACATGAGATCGACGGACTGAGAGGAAGGATCGAGGACGTTGAAACATCGTGACGACTTTGAGAGTGGCGTACGAAGGGTGGAAGACAGAGTCGCAGAGCTGGAGCAGGATGCTGACGGCGATAGAGACTGGAAGTGCATCACTATGTAGCATAATATGATACCCACTGCATCTGCCAAAACAGGAAGGTGCGACCTTGGCTGGCCAATCTTTTGGAGTGCCTTCCTCCATTTCAACTTCACCTTCGCAACACTCTACATGGCAGACAACATCGATATCACAGCTGTACGCAAACATTTCCCAGCTCTTGGCAGAAGCAATCTATTTCGACAATGCTGGTGGCAGTCAAGTGTTGGAATCATGACTGATGCAGTTTCAGCATACCTTTCCAGCACCAACGTGCAGCTTGGGGGCCTCATATCCTGTGTCCACCAATCGACTGACTCTACAATGCCGGCTATGCAGCGGTCGCCAAATACATCAATGCCTCGATTGAGGAGGTTGTCATCGTCCTTCCACAACTCAGCTCTTCAGAAACCTCTCACTGACACTCTCGATCACATCACGCCAGGCTCAGAGATCATCATTTCCAATCTCGATCATGAAGCCAACATAGCATCGTGGTACAACTGGCACAATGGAGGCAAGCAAAGGTCATATGGTGGAAGTCAACGAGCAAGACAAACCCCAGCTGGAAACGGACCCTCCTCAAGACACTCTTGACAGACAAGACAAGACTGGTGGCATGCACACATACGAGCAACATCCTTGGCACCATCAACGATGTCAAGGCTATTGCAGAACGGTACATACTAAGCCAGACGCCTGCTGGTCGTCGACGCTGTTGCATACGCTCCACATAGAGCTGTCGATGTGAAGGCCTGGGGCGTTGACTTCTATTTCTCTCATGGTACAAGGTGTATGGTCCTCACGGGCGTCGCTCTACGCATCGAAGCAGCTCAGAAGCGAATGACAAGTATTGGACCTACTTCAAGCAGCCGACGACGTTGGAGAACATGATGGGCTTTTGGGGGCGTCATCGTAAGAGCTCACTGCAAACCTTGCCAGTGGTTTGCGCATACTTGCAGACTGTACCTGGGATACGATAGCAGCGTACGAGGAGCAGCTACAGGGCTGATCATCGATTGGCTGCTGTCGAAGGGTGACAAGGTCCAGATCTGTGGTGAGCCAACAGCAGATAGGGCGAAACGTGTGCCTTGATCAGCTTTGTTGTCAAGAGTAAGAGCAGCAGATCTGTCCCTCGAAGAGGTGGAAGCAAGAAGCAACTATGGCTGTCGATGGGCAGCTTCTATAGTGATCGCTTAGTGAAGGACATTCTGGAACTGGATCCTGCTGACGGTGTGGTCCGCACAGCTTGGTACACTACAACACCGTGGGCGAGGGCAAAGGTCTGCTCACACTGCTCGACAGCATCATTGGTTGAATGTCATGACCTCATATGATACATACAATCAATACTTCATCATCTGACCCTCTTCTTTTTGCGGTGGCCAGGATCTCGTGTGTAGACGACTGTGGCACATACGGCACATACCGCAGTGCTTCTTCAATGTAGTTGATCATGAAAGAGTCGATGTGACCCTCCATGTTGATCTCTTCGCCTTCGTTGTTGACCAAGCTGATGTCGGCGCCACACTGACCTTTGCTTGAGCGTTCTGCAAAGTCTTCCTCATCTTGCATTCCTCCTTGCGTGCTTGCTGAGCGGGTTGGATGTCCTCCTTATCCTCAATCGATTCGAACGTCTTGTGATAGCCTTGTCACCGCCAGACAGTAGACGATCGATGGCAGCAGAGACATCGTCATTGCCAGATCTTCATCCTCTTGTGCTCGTCCATAGTCCGTATGAAGTGACCCTCCTGAATGACAGTTTGATCGACAAACTCTTCTGTTAGCACGACGAAGGATGTCTCCTCAACAGTCTTCTCAGACACCAGCTTGAAGACTTCAACATCACGAACCTGTCCAATACGAAGGGCACGATCCATGCACTGCTTATCCATCTGAGGATTCCAGTCCAGTCGTAGAAGATGACTGACTTGCGCCAGTGAGGTTGAGACCCACACCACCTGCTCGTGACGATAAGATCATGCACTGATATTTGGAATCTGGTCGATTGAACTCTGCAGAGTACAAGGCCGGCGTTCGACAGGCGTGCTTCCATCCAGGCGCAGGTAGGGAAAAATTCATCAAGCTAGGAAGCGTTTCCAGGATGTTGAGAGTCTCTGACATCTGTGTAAAGATCAGCGATCGAGAGCCCTTTGCCTGAAGGTAGGTAGCAACGTCGTCAGACGCTGGAGCTTACCAGCATCGTAGACAAGCAGTCTCTTGTCAGGGAAGACATACTGGTGCGCATGCGTGCTTCGGCGAATGGATCAGCTCCCAGAGGTATGCGCCGCTCGCTCGCAGGATGGCTTGTTTTCCTGCGATCGATGGGGAGGTTCAAATGGGCGCAGTGACCTCAGGGGTGCAAAAGGCAAAGCGAGTGATGCTCCCCATGCAGACTGTTGCTCTGTCGTTGACAGTGACGAGTGGGCCTGAATCAAGCTTGAAGTGGAGGCCAGAACGATCGAATGCAGGTTCCAGGCTGGCTAGCACAATCAAGCGAGAAGTTCGGATCGACTGTTGCAATCGACATCTGTCCCAGCACTTGGCAACCAGATGTCTTTCTTGTACTGCGCACATTCAGGAGCTCTCGCAGATCGCTGCCATACATTGGCTTGCTGCAAAATAGGTTTCAGAGTACTTATTGAATCTCGCAGCTGCGCAGTTGCGTTTGCATCCTGCGGTCCGCTGCAATGCCTGACAACCACAATCGTGCTTGTATCAGGCTGTGTGGTTGGCAGCTGCTTCTCGACTTGCTCTATCTGGAAGCGTAGACCGTTGAGCCAGATAGCTGCTTAGCTCGTGCTTTGCGATACTTGCGTTCGTGCTCCAGAGAAGTGATGCGAAAAAGCTTTGGCGTACGATCTGTGATGCCCAAGAGGTCTACCAGCCTCTCTGTCGTAGCGTACGGCTCCAAGGCTCTTTTCAAGGGCATAGCTTTCTGGATCGGTCGTGATCGAATTGGTCAGGGTGGTTGCAGACCTTCCCAAGCTCAACAATACACTGCCGCAGAAATGGCGTTGCCTTGGTTTTGAGCCTTGCGAGTGGTTGACAGTCCCATGTAGTCCTGGTAAAGCTGTCGTTGACGCTTGCTCAGCTTGCAGACCACGACATGCTCTGTCTTCTTGGGTAGGTCCTTCTCGACATCAGCCTTCAACCTTGCGCAGCATGAATGGTCGCAGGGATGTATGTAGCTGGCCCACAACCTTTGCTGCCTCCTCAGACAATGTCTGCACACCCCGTTCGAAGATCTCATTGACAGGCTCCTTCCATCGTGCCAAGAACTCTTCCAAACCACCATGTGCAGCTTCACCGTCATCACGGCCAGCTGTGAGGAACGTCACAGTGACCACAGCTCAGTGAGAAGTTCTGCAGAGGCGTTCCAGTGAGCAGAAGCCTTGCACGGTCTTGAGCTTGATCAGATACTGGAAACGTTGGCTGTTGAAGTTCCTGATGTTGTGCGCCTCGTCCAAGACCATGTAGTGCCACTGCACTTGTCGTATGGAGCCAATGTCCTTCAGTGCTAGTTATAGGATGTGACAATGACTTGTAGCCACGC
>JAMXBC010000074.1:0-53394 GCA_024138005.1 Lumnitzera racemosa
CAACGTCCATCCTCCACCCTTGTCACGCAGGCACTGCTCAAGCAAGGTTCAGGATTGACCTGCGGCAACCCGCGTCGCTCACACACCGCACTACAAGCATCGTACGACCACGACAGCCATAAGATCGACCACTTCTCCCCCTGCGCGCGCTGCGCCTTCCTTATCAATCACATCACCACCGTTTTGCGACCAACGGCGCTGCGACCTCAGCGCACCCACCAGCAAGATGTCGGATATCGAGAAGAATGGCATGTCTACAGGATACAGGGCTGGAGGCTCGCCAGCAGGATCAGAATATCCACCAGCATATGGCGAACATGAGGTTTTGGAGCGCAAATGGCAGCAGCGATTCGTGGACAGTTTCAAGAGAGATCCAAATGCACACTCACCTGGACCAAGCGTCGCAGGAACCGATCCTCGCATGTTTGATGCTGAGAGCGCTGCGATAGGCACGGCTACAAGTCCTCTGCATCGCAGACTGAAAGGCCGTCACCTGCAAATGATTCGCTATCGGTGGTTCTATTGGTAAGGCTGACAGTCGTAGAAGGCGAGGAATGCGACGGTAGCAGGTACTGGTCTATTCGTGGGATCAGGAAGCGCTCTCAACCACTGGAGGACCAGCATCGTTGTTCTTGGCATTCGTGCTCATTGGCATGATGCTTACTGCACCGTCCACGCACTTGGAGGCTGGCAGTGCTCTACCCAATTAGTGGTTCTTCAGCGCATACTCTACACGATTTCTGGATCCAGCATGGGGTTTTGCCATGGGCTGGAAGTGAGTAGAGCTACTAGGTCATCTGCTATTGCTAATATCCTCGTAGCTACGCCAATGCAGTGGCTTGTCGTACTGCGCTTGAGATCGTGGCAGCCACCCTGGTCATGACTTTCTGGACAACTACTCTATCCCAACAACGCCTTCGTTGCCATCTTTCTAGCCCTCATCGTCGGTACAACCTCTTCGGCGTCAAAGGCTATGGTTGAAAGCAGAGTTCGTCTTCTCCATTATCAAGGTCATCGCAGTCATTGGCTTCATCTTATTGGGCATCATCCTAAACTGCGGTGGTGGGCCAGACGGCGGATACATCGGTGGCAAGTACTGGATGCCTCCCTACGAGCATTCGTCGATGGCTTCAAAGGACTCTGTTCAGTCTTCGTTACAGCTGCCTTTGCCTTCGAGGCACTGAACTTGTGGGATGGCAGCAGCAGAGACAACGAATCCTCGCAAGTCTTTACCAACTGCTATCAAGCAAGTGTTCTGGAGAATTACTATCTTCTACCTGGTCTCGCTGATCTTGGTCGGCCTTCTGGTACCAGCAGATGATCCAGGCTCCTTGGATCCAAGCAGCGTGGATGCGGACAGCGTCTCCATTCGTCTTCGCCCATCGCAAATGCAGGCATTGACGTCTTGCCCTCAGTGATGAGATGGAGTTATCCTCATCGCTGTTCTCTCAGTCGGCAACTCATCGGTCTATGGCAGTTCCGAACGCTGCAGCTCTGGCAGATCAAGGACAAGCACCCAAGGTTCTGGGCTACATCGACCGCAAGGGCCGCCCTATCGTCGCCATCTCAATCGCCTCAATCCTGGGACTCTTGGCCTTCTTCGCTGGTTCTGAGTGGCAGGACTGATGCCTTCAGCTGGGATGCTTGCCCTTTCAGGATTATCGTCTATCTTCACATGGGGCAGCATTGCTTGGCTCATATTACGATTCAGGCGAGCATGGCTGTCCAAGGCCACACATTGGACGAGCTTGCCTTCCGCAGTCACCCGGGCCTGTTCGGTTCTTGGATCGGCTTCATTATGAATTGCTTGGTTCTGATAGCAAAATTCTGGACAGGTGCATTCCCCGTTGGAATTCCTCCCTTGGGGCAGGCGGACAAAGCGAAGTCTTTCTTCAATGCTACCTGGCGACGCCTGTTGTGATCGTCTTCTACCTCTTCTACAAGATTTGGAAGAAAACGCCTTTCATGCGTGCGCATAACATGGATCTGCACACAGGCATGCGAGACCTCAACATTGCTGAGCTCATAGCAGAAGAGCGAGCTGAGAGAGCCTTGTGGCCTAAATGGAAGAAGTTCTACAAGTTCTTCTGTTAAGCAATGTATACATAGATGATGAATGAATGAAGCAATTACCAACGACGAGCTTTCACTGACGTAGAACCTGCAGCGACTGCAATGTTTATGCTCATCCTAGCAGACTGTACATCATGTCTACCCAAACAGAATGCGTGATCCATGTGCAGTCAGCCGGCAGCGACGAGCCTGCTCAGAGCTAGGGAGTGATGCGCTGACCCTTCTGCTGCTTCTTCTTTCGACCTCCATCTTGACTGGTGATAGGCGTCGTCAAACTCAGCAAGCGCTCATCCGTCTCAGCCTTGATGTCTCGCAGAGCGGCGCTCAACGGCTTCTTTGACATGCGAGCTTGGAGCTTGTGCAGCCCCAAGTTTGCATCTTGGGCCGTAAAATTGCTCAGCTCCACCATCATGTCGTGAACTTCCTTCGCCTCTGCAGCACCGTTCTTGATGCCGTTCTTGGCGTTGTATGGCTTGATTTCTGACCAGCGCTCAGAGAAGTCTTGGCTTGCTCAGTTCGCGCATGGAGATCGCGTGTCTGTCGAACGCCAGTGTCGCGGTATGCGTCGATCGTCTGCTGACGTGCTGCAGAGACCGGAGCCTTTGTGCTGGTATCACCCTTGCGGCGCTCGGGAGCTGGTGTTGCCGTTGGAGGCTTGTCTTGTGTGGCAGTTGCTGCGTTGACGGGAAACACCGTCATTGCTGAGCCAGTCTGGACACCACTAGTTTCTTGAGTTGATCCGCTGGAGCTTGATGACCTGGGTGGGCTGCGTTTGACTTTGGTGCGGTTGATGGTATAGAATCAACGTGATTGTCCAGGGTCCGCGTCAGCTCCAGGGTGCGTGACATCTCGACTGGGACGTTGAATGGTGTCTCTAAGCTTTTCGAGCAGCTGCTGATCGATTTGTGCGATGATAGCGGTATCTCCAGGTGCAGGGAACATCAATGAGCGGTCCTTGGATTCACAATGTGGTCTTTGCAAGAGCTGCCAAGATACCTGCTCGTTTACCTGCGACAAAGGCCTTGCGCTCCGCATCTAAATTCGTTTCATATGGGTGTCCATCTCTCGCATCGCTTCTTGTGAGGCCTTAATGAGGTCTCCTTCAAGGTTCAGGAAATCTATGCCAGGACCAAGCAGACCTAAGACTTTGGTAGCACTCTCATGGTTGTAGCCTTCGTTTGTATCTTGCTCGCGGTCTGTTGATCTTGGTGGTCCATGTTCTTGCCAGCCATCTCGCCTGCCTCTAGACTTGCCCTGAGTGAGGTCCTCCTGAGGAAGGTCTAGATGTAGTGTTGTCGGATGTTGTACGATGTAATGATGAATGATAGAAATGGTAGAACTGCGGCGGTGAGAAAAGATATATGAGCTGAACTCACCTATGATGAGCATTGCATGTGAATACAACTCCTGCACTCCCTCCATTCGTCGAATGTGTAATCAGAAGCCCGAATCTGCTTCGACATCGCATGTATAGCCCCTCACAGTGGGTAAATTGCCTGCATCATATGCTTTATCTTCTGGGCAGGAGGAAGTCAGTGCTGCTGCTGCGTGACCCCATCGCGATGCCAGAGGTCAACGGCACATGCCACAGACTGCTGGAACAAGACCCACCGTACGTTGACATAATGAGGTGAGGTTGTGGTCTGACGTTGACCTAAGGTGAGGGAAGAAGATTGGTTGCGCCTGCCTCCGTTGATTGATGTTGACATCGCGAGCTTGGACCACATCCAAGTTCATCATCGTCCCGAGCGCATCCACTCCTCCCACTGCACCACCATCACCGGCATTCCAGATGCACCATGATCAGAGCTGAGAGCCAGGCAGTCTGGCGCACTGCCGCGCAAGTATCCACAACATTCAGCAAGACACAGATTCGCAGAGCGACTGCCTCACCAGTGCGATCAGGCTCTCAAGCGTCCCAGCTCCTCACCTTGGCAACATCGCATCCTCTCACTCAACAGAGGCCGCGCACGCAATGCACTCTCCAAGTCACTGTTGGGCGAGCTAAGCAGCATCGTCGAAGGGCTTCATGCAGACCAAGGCAGTGGAAGCACACGAGCGCTCATCATTGCTAGCGAGAGCGATGATGCATTCTGTGCTGGAGCCGATCTGAAGGAGCGGCTCGACATGCCTATCGTGAGTATGTCTTTGCCGCCTTTATCGAACTATACTGACAGCCACTAGGGTCAAAGGTTCCTCACGACGTACGAACCACCTTCAATCGACTTGCGACACTACCTATTCCGACGATATCAGCCGTCAGCAGCATAGATTTGGAGGTGGATTTGAGCTGGCGCTGGCAACGAACTTCAGAGTGTTTTGGATCGACAGCCATGGTGTCGCTGCCAGAGACGAAGCTTTGGCATCATTCCGGGAGCAGGAGCTACATATCGATTGCCAGCATTGATTGGAGCAAGTCGAGCTCAGGATCTTCATCTTGACTGGCCGCAGAGTGGCAGCGCCAGAGGCATACTTCTTGGGACTGTTTTGGATCGACTGGTCGAGATCACAGAGGACGAGGTTGAGACACCTGGTGTGGCTCGCCAGAAGGTACTTGACCAGGCGAGGCAATGGCGACAGACATCTGTGATGGTGCACTCCGCTATCAAGGCTGCTATGCAGGCAATAGCAGGAGCAAGACGTGGTGAGATCAGCGAGAGCAAGGCTACGAACGATACTGCAAACCCTCAGACCGAGTGGAGGCATTGCGAGCTTTCGTGGACAAGCGAGATCGACCTGCCTTCAAGGGCAGGTAGATTATGATCTGTGGCAATGTACCACATCACGACCAGGCATAGCGATTGATGAAGGCATTGAAGCTCAGCTGTATGTGATCCTACATGACTCGCGCGTTTCGGAACTAGGCTGAGATTAGAAGTATACAAACACAAACACCTCACACTTCGATCTTGTGCTTCACGCGCATTTTTGGAGCATATTAGAGAATCGCGAGTTGCATACGTCGACATATCAATCAGCATGCCGGCGAACTATCTGGACCACTCTGCGACCGAGCGCGGAGATGTGTCGCTTGCACAGCTGCCGTCGCTGGGACTACTCCATTGTCCAGCCATTCGCATCACATCCAAGAACCCAGCTGAGGATCTTCGCAACAAGATGCGCGGTCTTAGATCTGGTGCACTGCAGCAGCCTCCCATACGCACACCACGATCTACGAAGCGCTCTCCTCACACGACCCAATCCTGTGGACTTCGAAGCAGGAGTTCACACCTTTACTACGAAGCGCAAAGCGGAAGGAGCTGCTGCGTCGCAGTGTAATGGAAGAGAAGGAGAATGCATTGCTTTCGGATATACCACTACGCCAGCAGGCTTTCGATCAAGCTATGGAGGAGATGCTTACACAGCTCCCATGGAAAGCTCAATCATGGAGGAGGACACTGGCAATTCTGTTGGCATAGTGGTGCACAAGCCTGTCAGCTCGTCGATGTTGAGCGCCACACTTATGCCCAGCCTCCCACGCGATGGCCAAGGTGTTGTCTTGGAGCAAGGGAATGTCCTATCGCTAGAGATCAGAGGCCAAGCTGGTCAGATATCGAAAGAGAACTTTGGCCTTAAGCTGAAGATCACTTCCTTGAGGGAAAGCGTACGCAAGACTGGATCAGAGTATTCCAGGCAACGCTCAAAGAGAATGCAGAGCTCAAGACTGAGCGCCTCACAATTGATGCAGACACGAAACGTCAGCGCAAGCGACTGCTCGTGCTTGAGCAAGAGCTGGAGGAGTATCGCACACGGTTACCGGAGCATCTTCAATCTAGCAGCAAGCGAAAATGCAACGACCGCTGGCTACGCTGATGAGATCGCCAAGCTGCAGCGCTTGGCCAGGAGTCTCAGCGTCTGGCAAGGACGAGCGAACTCAGAGAAATGGAGGATCTGCGAGCTCAGCTTGCGGGGGCACAGAACGACATATCACCTGCAGACGAAAGTACAAGACCTCAAGGACGACATACAAGATCTTCAGCGCGAGCTTTCGAGATCGTGAGGAGTCAGCTGGAAGCAAAAGCACAGGAGCTGCAAACACTACGGCTGAGCCACAACCAGGAGGACCAATACTGAGGAGCTGGAGCATATGCAAGAGGATATTGATGATTGGAAAGCAGAGTTGAAAGGAGAAGGAGGATGAGTTGGACGCCAAGAACGACAAGATCATGGATCTTGAGCAGCAGATCAGAGACCTTGCCAAGGAAGATGACCATAGTGATGAGCTCGAGAGCGTTTGGAGGAGGCAGAAACAGGTGAAGCACAAGACCGATGCTGTCGATAACGCAGTCAACCACATTGCCGAGCTGAAGGAGAGATGCGCGCTGCTGATCGAGCGAACCAGGACAAGTTCGGTGAACAGCAGCAATCGATCGAGACATTACGTCCAAGCTTGAGGCTGCGAGGGTCAATCGTCAATTGCTGTTCAAGCACAAGGATGAAGCGTTGCGAGATTGCACTTCGCCAGTCACGGACAGGATGGTGAGATCAAAGCTCTGCAGCAACGATGACTACAGCGAGAGGCAGCTGGGAATGCTGAGGCTCAAGAAGCTGATGCCCGTCTCAGGAGAAAGACAACCTCATTCGCGAGCGAGATGCACGACTGCGAGAGAAAGACAGGTCATCGAGCAGCGTGATGACGAGCTCAGCGATCTTGAGAAGCGCTTGCGAGCAGCAGATGGTCGACACAGCGAAGCTTCGCAGACTCAGGCAAGCAAGATCCGCTCACTGACACTGCAGATCACTGATCTGGAGCGTGAGCTGCATGCCAAGGACAGCCAGACCAATGGCAAGCTGCAAGACAAGGAGAAGCTGATCGAAACAAGATCTGCTGAGCTGCGAAGTCTGCAAAACAAGGTCAGCACCGCAGACGCTGATGCTAAGGCCAACACTGAGCGTCTACGTGAGCTGGAGACATCCAACAGACAGCTGGAGAGCGCCAATCGGGAGCACGCACGAAAGATCACCAGCCTTGAGAGGCAGTTGAAGACAGCAGAGACGCCGTCGAAGAAGGAAGCGATACTGGTTGAGCAAAACACGAAGGTATCGACACTACAGCGTGACTTGCAGAAGCTGGAGCAATCGAAGAATGCTGAGATGGACGAGCTGGAGAAGGAGCTGGAATCGCTGGAGCGAGGGAGAACATCAAGCTTCAGCAGCAAGCCAAGCGTGTTCAGGATCTGGAGACCAAGGTGGAGACCTTGACAGATGAGCGAGACAACTTGCAGCGCAGGGCCGACCGACTGCAGGAGGCGAGCGCGAACCGCTGACAAGGACCACAGCATTCTGGGACACCAGACGGACGAGCTCAGACAGAAGCAGGCAAAGATTGGAGGATCTGGAAGATCAAGTCGACAAGCTTGAGAGGTGCATGTCAGCGTCATGAGCGTGCCATGAAGTCAGAGCTGGAGACATTAAAGGTGCAGCACGATGCAGATCTTGCTCTGCCAAGCAAGTGCTTGAAGATGAGATCGTCATGCTAGAGTCTGCTCTTGATGAGGCTGACACTGCTGTGGAAGCTTCTCAGCACGCATCACCAAGCTAGAGCAAGATCTTGCGTCTGCACGAGCTGCTAAGGAGACAGGCACACCAGCACGAGAGCGCAATGGTCTTCGTCTGCGACTGGGCGATGTTGAAGCAGAGTGTGAGCGACTTAGAGCTCAGGTTGAGTCCCATCGACTGGAGAAGGCAGAGCATGTGGAGAGCAAGGCTGAGTTTGGCAGCTGCTGAGGCTAAGGTCAAGACACTTCAGGCACGCATCACAGCACTGGAGGCTGAGCTAGAACTTGCGATGCAGGAGAAGACGATCGCTGATGACGACATGATCTGCATGAGCTTGTCAAGCAGTCCAGGCTGGAGGCAGAGGCATTGCAGATCAAGCTCAATGAGTATGAACGCAAGAAGGGTAAATCGGCGCCCAAGGAGTCTCAATTTCAAGCTGAGCTGGATGCTGCTCAGGGTGAGCTAGATGAGCAGCAAGCATACATCGACGAGCTTGAGGTCAAGCTCAGCAATCATGCTGCTAAGGAGAAATCACTGCGACAACAACTTCGGGAGCAGAAGGAGATCGGTTGGTCAGGTGGACGATCTTGAGATGCAGCTTGGCGATAAGAAGAGTTCATCAAGTGGTCACGCCCGTCGTGAATCTGAGCTCAGGCGACAGCTCCGAGACGCCAAGATTGGACTAGAAGGCATGCAGCTGGAGCTCGCTGAGAAGGAGGATAGGATTTTGACCCTGCTCAAGCGAGAGTCAGCACTACGACAGCGTCTGAAGAAAGGTCAGACCGAACGACGATGCCACACAGGTACTGGTGGAAGATCTTCAAGCTCAGCTTGATGAAGCAGAGGCAGACATTCGTTTTTTACAGCAACAGCTCGCTAAGCGGGAGAAGACGCTGAACACGTCTCAAAAGAAGGAGGGTGAGCTTCGCAGCAGGATCAAGGATGTTCGTCGTGTCAGTCAACAGGAGCTGGGCGATGTTGATGTCCAGCATCAGCGTGAGCTCAAAGGACTGGCCAAGCAAATACAGTTGCTGCGAGCAAGATGCACACGTGAAGAGAAACTTCAGGAAGGATCTGGTCTACACCAAGCGATGGTTCCTGCTGCAGGTTGAGATGTACAATGAATGGTGAGTGGAGGAAGACTGACAGGGATCAATGCTGACATATTTGTAGCAACCAAGCGGATCTACGACTATTGGAAGAGATGGGCATTACGCCTGACCAGACCTTCAGACAGAAGAAGCCTTCACTGCGGACACTTGGCATGACAGTACTGGCGACTGTGAGGATGCAGCGAATGAGCAACGCTTGGGCAGGAATCGCCGACTGCAAGACAGCTGGTGAAGAAAATTGGAGATGATGAAGCAGAGCCAGGTAGGGCAATGATGTTACGAATGTCACGACGGCATGGCAATGTGTTCTGGAATAGTGGGTCGCTCATTGAGGTCTCTAGGTGAGACGGGCACAGTGTATCACAAGCCTGAAGCACACAGCTTACACCAATCATTCGCCTACAGCCTGGATGTCACAGGCACTATTGTGTATTCATTGGCTGCGCTAGTGTTCCTATTGTGACCAATGCCAGCAACATGACAAGTGCCTGGCCTCGCTCAAGTACATTACCAACAAGCGTCCGGCACATTCGGACTGTCAGCTTGTATCTCATATTGACTGCGTTCAGTGACTGCACACGGAACCGCCGTTCACCTTGGGGCGAGACCTGCAAACGAGGCAGGAACTAAGGAGTCGCGCAAGATAGTCGCTATTTCCAATTTGCAAAACCTGCTGAAACCCACCGTGCTGCCTTTTTACACACCAGACCAGGCGAAGGCCACCAACCTAGCTGACAATCGCCGACTCAAAGCAGACGCGCGCGCATCATTTCTTAGATGCTGCGCTACCTCTCGTCTTCCGCCTTCCTCTTCACCTGCATCACCTCCTCTTCTCAGCTGCTCTTTCTCTCTAACACAACACTGCAACACGCAGTCCTTTAATATCGAGCCTCTCGCTTCGTTCGCTCGTCATCGACAACGCAAGAAGAATACCTTTGAGGACAGCCGGTCTGCAGGTCACTTCTTCTTCGTGCGACCTTTCGCCAAATCCCACTACAGCTCAGCACCATTTCTTGCAACGAAAAGATCTTGACAATCACACGACAAATCTACAGCAACACAGCACTCATGATGTCTGCAAGCAACATCATAGGCAATCGGAATAGTACGCCTGAGACGTCTAGCTCCTCTCTTCGCCCTCCTGCCTCTCGAACCCTCATCTCAGCTGGTCACCACCTTCGAGCCTCAGCAGATATGGGTGCCTTCCCAACCAGCTCTCCGCTTGCTGCTCGCGGTATTCGACCTGCTTCAGAGGTCTATCTTTCACAGTTTCATCAAGGAGCAGCATCAGGCAACCCAGACGATGTGGCAGAAAAGGTGGCACAACAGTGGATGTCGGATAATTGAGCAGTACGAAACCACACTTGAGGTTTATGGCTTCTGCCACCTCGATCAGGATTTTAAGGATGAACTGAGTGCTATTGAGCAGTGGTTTCGTGTGCTCAGCGAGCCAGAGCGTACGGCTGCTCTCTATGCTCTTCTGCAGCAGACTACTCAGGTGCAGATTCGCTTCTTCATTCAGGTTTTGCAGCAGATGGCAAAGAGTCATCCTATGTCAGGCGTTCTGTCTCCTGCTGCTTTCAACGAAAGGACCCTATGTCTTCACGAATGAGTGATGCCATGAAGAATCTCACTGTTGAAGGATCTCGTGGATCTCTAGGAGCAATTGGCAACAAGCCACCACCTTCACCAGGCGCCAAGAGGATGTCTGGCTTGATGCTAACACCATCAAGTCAATGTTCCCGGATGCTGCCAACGCTATCGAGGATCAGAAGGCAGAGTTCCAAAAGACTACAGGCACAGTCCCAATCTCCAACAGGAACAGCGCTGCAGGAGATCGAGCTTCCGCATTTATGTCTTCTGGCCTTGACGACGACCTCACACGCAAGAATGGCATCCCATCAGGACCTTGGAGGACGAAACACTTCGGAAGTGAGAACCATGCGCCCATCAGCAGGCCAAAGTCATCCACAGCTGCTCAGCCACAACAGTCAGCAATGGGTCAGTTCGGTCTTGGCGCTCCTCCACCATCAGCAGGTCTTCGTTCACCAAGACCATTCCCAATCTCAGGTGATGGCAACATCAACAGCCAGACCATCATGGCGCAGGACACGTGGCATCTGGCATGCCACTGTTGTCGCCATATGTTGGAGGAAGCTGGGCTTCAGCTATGAACACTCCTATGGTCTCCAACTTTGGAGGTGCTCCACAGCAGATGGGTCAGGCTGATATGATTGCCAGCGCTACTGCAATCAAGCTGGCAGCGCTGTCCACAGTCAACAATCGCATCCAATTGGACGACGTTCGCAAGTATCGGACGAGCTCGATCGGACAGAGGGCCAGGCTGCCAACCAGCAGTCCCAGGCACAATCATGATGACCAATGAGTATGGTCAGACTCCACACAACAACAGATCATGGCTCTGCAGGCTCAGCAGGCCGCTGCAGCTGCTGGTCATCGATTCGTCCTAACTCACTGGTATTGCGATCACTGGTCCTATTGGCGCAGCGCCACCAGGCATGGGCTTGCCAATGGCTCAGAGCAATGGCTATCTCACTGCATTCGATGGTGGCATGGGTGTGCTCAACAATGGTCTTGCTGGCATGAATCTTGGCACCTACCCTATTGGCAACATTGGCGCTGAAGGCTACCTCAGCGATGCATCAGACATCAATCGTGGACGATCTCCTCGTGGTCGAAGAGGAAGCTCAAAGCCTCCTGAGGATCCAACTGACCTGGCATTGCTCAATGACATCCCTGCTTGGTTACGAACACTGCGTCTGCACAAGTACACTGATCAGCTGAAGGATGTCAAGTGGCAGGAGCTGGTCCAACAGGACGATGCTGGTCTTGAAAGAATGGGCGTCAATGCTTTGGGTGCGCGTAGGAAGCTCCTCAAGGTGAGTGCTGTCTAAAGACGAATGAACACCAACTGACATCACACAGGTCTTTGAACAGGTCCGAGAGGGCTCAAGCAGATGGCAAGTTGTAGGAAACTGGCTCAGCAAGTCTTGGAGCTCAGCAATGGGGAATGAATCTCATGGTCTAGATGGCTCTCTTTGATCTGCAATTGCAAGCGCGGCATACTTATGGCGTTATGAAAGCAAGGCGTCTACGGTAGGTGGTAATATGCTCGTCGTCACCGACGTAGCAGTGTAATGCTGGAATGATGGTACATTCAAATCACGAGCCATGCGAACAGTCAATACTACTCAGAATCTCAAACACTTACAAAAGGATCTGCGCAGCACTGCTTTGCCCTCGCTCAAATGTGGACAATGTACGTCATGGACACGAGCATTGTCACCTTTGTGTATTCACGTCGAGCTGGCTTTGATGTTTGTGATATACTGCTGACTTCACTCTCAGATCTTCTCATCATCTAACACAAGCCACAGCGCAGTCCTTCCACTGATACATTGAAATCAGTATGCACACATCACTTGCTTGGCTGGCTGGTCTGGCCTTGCTGTCTTCGATCGACGCACATCCAGCTTGGAATCACGCACACCTCACAATGCCACGCATATCCACCAGAAGCATATACGAGACTCCTCAGAGTATGAGCTCGTCCTGGCCACAGACGGCAGCACCTTCTTCGATCACTTTGTCACCTACACTGGCGCTGATCCCACACATGGCTTCATCAACTACACAGATATGGACTTTGCCAAGACCACGGCTACATACAGAGCCGCACCAATACTGAGCTAAATCGCACGACTGCATACATTGGCATGGACCACAGTAGCATCCAAGACAGTGGCCGCAAGTCAGTACGACTGTCGTCGAAGCTAAACTTCACTGTCGGCTCGCTCTTCATTATGGATGTAGTCCATGTCCCTGCCGGCTGGGGCCAATGGTCCTCCTTCTGGCTGCTTGGCAGGATGGTGAGTGGCCATCCAGTGGCGAGATCGACATCTTCGAATCAGTGCACTTGAACACAGGCAACATCATCACCCTCCACACCAGTCCAGGCTGTTCGGTCTCCAACAGCACTCTCGCAGCAAGCACGCTGATCGAGACGAATTGCAATGCCGGCAATGGCAACAACGGCTGCACAGCAGTCGCTCCTGCCACCATCTCGCCATACAACAAGACCGTCAACACTGCTGGTGAAGCCTTCAATGCGCACAACGGCGCAGTCTTCGTCACAGAGTGGACTGTAGACGGCATTGACGTCTGGTTATTCGATCGCTCGGCAGTACCGACCTATATCACCCAGGCCAATCCAAGCTCAGCTAATATGCCACCTCCTGTTGCACACTTTGGTCGTCCTGGCTGTGCATTCGATAAGGCCTTCAGAGACATGCAGCTTATAATCAACATTGATGCTTGTGGCGATTGGGCTGGTAATGTCTGGGAGTCTTCTGGTGCGGCGAACGCAACTGGCTTCAGCACATGTGCTGAGTATGTCAAGACGAATCCAGAGAAGATGGAGGAGGCGTACTTTGAGTTCCTGAGCTGGCAGTCTTCTCTCGAAGCTGAGCTTCGTCACATAGTCGGATACAATGAACTCTGACCTCTCACTGTCCGTTGTGTCTCAAGTGTCGTGTTCGCTCCAGTGCTCGCATGATGGGGAATCGTGAGCTCGTGATATGTGATGGCAATTGGATCTGCGCCAAGGCCTTCGATCTGCTCAGATGCCAGGATGAACAACGACTTGCCGTGGAGGTATTGATAGGCGCTGGACCGTCGTGTACCTTGACGAAAGCAGCAACCTTGTCCAGCTGCCCAAGTGCTTCTTCCTCACTGAGCAACAGATTGCTGTGTGCCTTCGCAAGAGATTGTAGCTCATCCGCTGCTTTTCTCCGTAGGCTCGCCTCCACCGTGCTCATTGTATCATCGTTCCAGTCCCATGACTTGTGATGTATCGCTGTATGAGGCGATCGGCCTGCAACGACGTTGGCTGATTTGCCAAGCCTGTGAGCTAAAAGGCGATCCCAGTTTGTGCCTTTGACTAACGTCTTCGAAGACGCCGGCATCGATCACAATATGCGCAGAGACCTTCTTGAGCATCTCAGGCTGGTCAGTAGTCGTCTCCAAGCATGGCTCAACCCTCATTCGTCGTGACTCTTCAGTGGGTCTCACAACACCGAACCGTTGGAGTAGATGCCGTGGCATTCGTACCATGGAGAGTCGCATTGTCTAACAGGCGTCGCCAGGGCTGCAGTGCTCTGTGTCAGATGTGAGTGAAGTGGCTGCTGAAATGCTTACCGTATGGGTTGGCAGCGAGCTCTTGGCGAAGCCTGATGTGGCAGCTGGTGCGTTCCATGCCTGAGCATCGAGCTTTGAGTACTTGAGACGCTTCGACAAGATCACTGGATCCAGTCTTGGTGGTAGTGGTAGCGTTCGACCATTGCGTCGTACTTTGTAAGTGCGATGCTCAAACTTGCTCTACCTTCTGGCCAGGAAGTACGATCGGCGGTGTTCGTGATGCCTCGTGGTAGGATCGCAAGACGCTCAGCCTACAGAGTGAAGCCTGAGTGATGACGATGCACTGCAGCCTGTCGACAGCACATTTTGCATGACCTTGCGTGCATGAGTGGACGTAAAAGATCGACTGCTCTGTCGCGTGCGAGAGGTGAAGCTGTCACCGCGGAGGTTGTCCGAATTGGGAAGCTTCATAGAACGGCAGTCACGACCTGCGACCTCACCTCTTGTTTCTTGCATCATTTCGATGTCAAGAGCGTTCTTACAGAGACTGAGCAGGTCAAGTCTCCAGCGTGCGCCTGTCACCAGCGGTCGAGCGATCACTACAGCGTCCTTTCGAGCTCCTGTGCTGAGCAGCGGCCTTGCTGGATCTCATGGCGCTCTACCGATGCCATTCGTGACAGAAGTCACCGTGAGTGGTTTGCAAAACAAGACTATGAAAGATGCTGACCTCTCAGGGCAATGCCTGGCATACTTGTATGTCTCAAAGACCTTCCTGTCACCTCACTGACCAGTTCAGCCGACATCTTCTCACGACTGCTGAAGGAACGCATCATATGCCTCAACGGCGAGGTCGACGACACCCTCTCCGCCTCTATTGTAGCCCAGCTACTCTTCCTTGAAGCCGAGAATCCTTCAAAGTCCATCAGCCTGTACATCAATTCACCAGGAGGCTCAGTCACCTCAGGCCTTGCGATCTACGACACGATGCAGTACATCCAAGCACCAGTCAGCACGATATGCATAGGACAAGCGGCTAGCATGGGGTCACTGTTGCTCTGCGGTGGAGCTCCGGGACACAGATTCTGTCTGCCACACAGCAGAATCATGGTTACATCAGGTCAGCGGTGGATACCATGGACAGGCGAGTGATATTGCCATCCATGCGAAAGAGATATTGAGGATGAGAGAGCAACTCAACAAGATCTACAAGAGACACCTGACGAAGGATCACACGCTGGAAGAGATTGATAAGGTCATGGAGCGTGACTTCTTCATGGATGCCAAGGAAGCTATGGAATGGGGCATTGTAGATCAAGTCTACGAAAGCGTAAGCAGGCAGAGACATGAATGCATGATATGAATGATCATGATAGTCTTCATCGTGGTGATGCCGTGCGTGTGCATGATGATGCACAAGCTTCTCAAGAACAACATACATTTCGATGTCCTCATCAAGCACCCTCTGTCGTAAGTCAGCACATGCATTACCTCAACTCCAACGTCCGACTCACCACTACCAAACTCCTTAGTCCATTCAGAGTTCCGTGATAGGTCCTCTTGACTGACCGTCGGCCGCGATGCCTTGATAGCCTTGACAAAGTCCTTGACCTGCAACGGCGGCTCCTGCAACTGCTCTGTCTCAACCTGTGTCCAATTCATTCCATGGCTCCTGCATCACCAGGACTGCATGGCGTCAGCTTCTCCTGGCCATCCACCATGATCTTCTTGTAGTGCGTCGCTGTCTGGATCTTCCGTACGGGCTGCATCAGTGCAATCCTGCACAGCAATCGTAATATCCGAGCCAGAGTATCCTTCACTCAACTTCGACAGCGTCTTGTAGTCTTCTGCTGTCATCTCGCAAGGCGTGCTGCCAACTGCAAGCTCGAACATGCGCATCCGCGCTGGCTGATCTGGAAGACTGATGTGTACACGTCTCTGGAAACGACGTCTGATAGCTGCGTCAAGTTGCCAAGGAATGTTCGTCGCTCCAAGGATCAGCACTCCTCTGCTGTCCCTTCCTACACCATCCATCTGCACCAGCAGCTCTGTCTTGATACGTCTCGAAGCCTCACTCTCACCCTCGCCTCGTGGTCCACACAGTGCATCGATCTCATCGATGAAGATGATGCTGGGTTTGTTCTCACGTGCCATGTTGAAGAGCTGCTTCACCAGTCGTTCTGATTCTCCCATCCATTTGCTGACGAGATCTGAAACTGCTGACTGAGAAGAATGTGCTGTTGGCTTCTGTTGCGACGGCCTTTGCAAGGTATGACTTTCCAGTACCAGGTGGTCCGTAGAGCAGGATACCCTTCCACGGTTGTCGCTTGCCTGTGAAGAGATGTGGGAACTTGATGGGTAGGATGACTGCCTCCTTCAATGCCTCTTTGGCACCCTCCAGACCAGCAACATCCTCCCACTTGATGTTGGGCTTATCTGTGAGGATAGCTCCAGCCAGAGCACCTCTGAGCTTCTTGCTCTCAGCATCCTCGTCACCGTCGTCTTCCTTGCCGCTACCATTGCTGGCCTTACCATTTGTGCCCATAGCAGCAGGTTTCCGTTTGTCCTTGCTATCTGCTCTTCGAGGTGCTTCTTCAGCTTCTCTGCTCGCTCCATGTATTCACCTGCCTTTGCCTTATCATCTCTTTCGACTTCTGGTTCTTCTCCCATTTCAGTGCTAGCATGAACAGCTCGAGGGCCTGGTAGTACATCTGGTATGCCTTCTCGTACTCTCCTGCATTGTCCTGGTCTATGGCTTTCTTGACCTGCTCGATGGCACGGCCAAGGAAGTCGGCGTTCGACATGGTGGGTGGGATCGCGCTGAGTCGTTGCTATCGCATGAGTTGAGAGGGCACACTATTCTTGGTGATGCCTGCTGCTGCGATGGAGGTGGGCGTGCAGCTGGCGTCGATTCTGTGCCTGATGTGTGGTGAGAGAGGGACGAGAAGCAGATGCGCTTGTTGATCGCCGAGACGTCATGTTGCTAGGCGCCACTTCATGCTCAAGCCACTTTCAATATCTTTCCACGTGATACAGTGAGAGTACTTCTGACACTTCTGCAATTCACAACAGTCGCTCGTGGTGATACGGGAAAGGCAGTGCTATCGAGAGCTGCAAGCATGTCTGATCAACAGCAGCAGTTGCAGACGCTGTCCGATCAATACCAAGACTTGCAAACAGGTGAGCTCGACCAAAGCTTGGTGAACGAGCGTCTGACCAGAGACAGAACTCTCAAATCTCGTCAGCGCTCGACAGAAGCTAGAGTCACAGCAGCAAGAGAATAAGAGTGTACAAAAGGTCAGTTCTAGAAATGTCACATTGCGCACTGACTGAAGTCTTGGCAGGAATTCAAATCATTGGCGGATGATGCCAATGTTTACAAGCTAGTAGGGCCTGTGCTGCTGAAGCAAGATCTTTCCGAAGCGACGAGCACAGTCAATGGTAGATTGGAATTCATCGAGAAAGAAATGTGAGGATGAAGGCTACGATAGTGGTGCCATGACTGACTTGTGCAGCTCCAGGATAGAAGGCAGCATCAAGGAGATACAACAGAAGAGTGAAGGCAAGCGTATGGAGGTGTGTACGACGTTTGACGTATCTGGGTATCTATCTGACCCACAACAGATCATGCAATTGCAGTCTCAGGCTCAACAGGCGGCGGCGTGAGCCTGACTGACAGCAAGTAAGCCCTTTATCTAGCTTGGGAAAGGCAGTACAGCCTTGCCTGACTATGATGTGGAAGTCTAGTGTGCTTGAGATAGGGCTGAGGGCAGCCAGTACAGTCGATTGGGTCAACGCAGTGCATGAGGGCTCAGATCAGTAGCAAAGAGAGGCGCTCGTCACATAACCCCTTCTGCTAATCAAGACGATGGTCCTGTAGTAGCTCAAGAAGCGCCTCTGGGTGGAAACTGACTCTCTTTGAGCTCACCGCTCTCGCTGAGCCGTACAAATCTCAGATTAGATAGACTAGACCAGTCGCCCTTCCATGAATCCAGTCGTTCCAGCGTCTGATCGTGCTGCAGGTTTGGCATCCAGAAGCCCGTCTCATACTCCTTCTTCTCAGCTTCAGCAGCTTGCTCAAGGTGTGTCTGTCGTGTGCTAGCAGGTCGGCCTGCTCTTCGCTCGGATTTGAGTTGCTCGATCTCTTCATCGTACCTGCTTACAAGTGCGCTGACGAGCTCTTGTATCTCCTCTAGAGCCATAGGGTGAAGTGTGTCTGGCATGTTGTCTTGGAAGAAGGAGATGCGCTCTATCCACTTGGCATTGCTCTTCTGCTTGAGAGCCTCTACTCTTGATACACGATCGTCGCGAGCGCTGGCTCTTCTGATCCGTTTCGCATCGCGACTGTTCTCGTGAAGTGATGTGATCTTGCCGCCTTTCTTCTTAGTGACGTGCTTCTGCACTTTGTTGAGTTTTGAGGGCATCTCTTGTGTGGTTGTGGCAAGATGGCAGTGCGTAAATTCGTACTGGTCGTCCATGAAATTTTGGCGACATTTGCTTGAAAAGCAGGGTAGTAACCCTAGGGGTAAGAGCGACCTGCACTAGACAGCAGCATTTTGCACGAAGAGAACACACAATCAACAAGGCTGGACGAAAGGGGGATGGATTGGATCATCATATATGCGCATATCGTAGATGCTTGACTACGAGGAGGTTTCTGCCTGCCTTGCTGTCAACTGTCTTATGCCACCACACCGATCCTGTCCAGGTCTGGGGCATACTCTGACCCGCCAGAAGCCGCAGTGACAGTAATGGTGTTTGGACCATTCGTGTTGAAGCCATAGAGCCTCACGAGGAAGCCCTTGTACACATCAGTGTCCCAGTCGTACCCTGTCAGAGGGAACTGTATCTTGACAGGCGTCTGGCCGTTCACACTGATGCTTGCTGTCCTCGTGTTGGCATTGACACCATCAATCTCGCAGTCGATAAAGTCAAATCGAACGTCCTGAGCAGCGTTGTTGACAGTGATGCCATTGAAGGTAATGCTGTTGCCATCACCAAATGTAGCCAACCTTCTTACAGCCCGAGCAGCCTGAGCATGACTGAATATTGGCTCCATTGAGAGTGGCAGCTTCTGCTTCGTAGTACTTGATGCTCGTCGATGCCACTGAAGCCTTCTTGATGTTGCTCAGTCTAAGTGGAACAGAGCCATGTGCATTGACTGTTGTGAAGTATGAGGTTGCACCCTGGATCTGCTCGCCAGTGAAGAGGTTGGTGACTGTTGCAGATGTGATATTGAGAGCAGAGAAGTAGATGCCAAGATTCCGGCGTGTGTTTGACTGATCCACAAGCAAGACTGCAACATCGCCATTGGCCAATGGTCCAGCAAAACTGATCGTTGTCATAAGAGAAGCGCTGCGTCAATGAGACTGGCACGCCAAGGCTGTCCTGGTTGACTGCGATCAGACCCTTGTTCTGTAGGAGTGTCTGGAACGATGAAGCAATCCTGACGATATCGGTTGAGGACGACAAGAGCGCTCTTGAACATTGCCCAGATAGCAAAGTGTGTCGCTTGCTCGTCGTATGTCATGCCGTCCTGCCCAACTTCCAGCAGATCCATATCTGCAAAGTGTCCTGGACCTGACAGGCCTCTGACAGTTGATGTTGATGGCCTGATTGTAGATTCTCATGACGTTGGTCCAACCCTTGGCAATGTCGTCTCCTGATGCGAAGGAAGTCGCCAACTGAGGTGTCCATTGGGCCGGACCTTGAAGGCCAGATGGGCTGGAGTATGGCACACCCCACTGACAGACGAGCATACCTTTGATGCCCACGCTCATGATTGCATCGGAGAAGGCCTTGAATCGTGAGACAAAGTCGTCGCGAGGGTCGTGAGGTGCGTTTGAGTCTGCAGTGATCCAGCAATTGTCAACCTGGGGAGTGTCAGTCGATGTTGATGAAGTGCGAACAAGCTCACCTTCATGTATGCAACATTCCAACCAGCCAACTGTTAATGCATCCTGCTTCTCATGGTTGAGTGAACCTGGTCTTGAAACGCCAGTGTCACAAGCATAGACGCCCTGATCAGTGTACATTCCCCATTGGAACCTTTGTGATAGCAAGCTTGCTCAAGGGGGTAATGCCGTTGGGAAAGACACTATTGTCATAAGTGATGGAGCCATTGGACTGTCGCTGAGGTCCTTGCCAGCCACAGTCCAAGCCAAACATCGTGTAGCCACTGGATCGAAAGCCTTTGCTGTCAAAGGCATTGATTGTGTCTCTGATGAAGGTCTCGTTGATCGTGCAAGCAGCGGCGTTGTATGTGTTGTAGCCCATGACAGGCGTCCTGCCAAAGCCATTGTCGAGAGCTGCTACTGCACTGGCAGCAGCAAGAAGGAGGAGGAGGAGATGACTAGGCATGATGAAGGGAGTGAGAGGGTTGCTGTAATGCTGTTGTGCAATACGCCTGCCATTGCATAGCAGAAGACCGCCTTTATAGACCTACCGCCCATAGCCTGACCGTCGATCAGTGCCATACTCCGTACATACTTTCCAAATTGACGTAGAGAGTTGTGGAGGACTCCATCTTGTTGCGAGCTTGTGACGCTACGAGGGCTCGTACTCCTCCACAAGCCCGTGTCGATGGTCTCATGACCCCTGTGATCTTCCCTCCACATTGATAGAGGCGCTATATGCAAACTAAGAGGTGTATCGAAGGATCTAAGGTGTGGTAGTGCGGAGAAGGTTTGAGGTTCCTGCAAGGATGAAGAAACAAGAGGAAATCCTTCGAGCTAAGCGAAAGCTCGGACCAGCTGCTAAATTGCAGTCGCGTGAGAACGCGTGAAGAACGGCAAGCACCACTCATAGCATTTGTCAGTCATGGACATCGGCTCCAGCGTGGGCGGTCGAAGCAGCAAAGCCATCGTAATGCATTGACAAGACTAGACTGATAGGAGGTAGCGAGGATGGGTATCAAAGGTGAGCAGACAGTGCCATACCGTGAGCGGCAAACTGATCATTCTAAGGCCTACTGCCACTTCTGGAGGGCATACAGAAACACACTCACCTGCGAAACTTTGCTGGCCAGACTCTTGGAATCGATGCATATGGCTGGCTACACCGCGGCACCTTTGCTTGTGCCACAGAGCTGGCACAAGGCAAGCCCACACGAGCACACATCAACTTCGCCATGAACAGAGTCCGAATGCTCATTCACTTTGGAGTCACACCCTATGTCGTCTTCGATGGCGATTACCTTCCAAGCAAGTCTCACACTGAGAAAGGACGAGCAGAGAGACGACGAGAGGCTCGACGACTAGGTCTGTCACTGTTGCAGGCAGGTAAAGTACAACAGGCCACACAAGAGCTGAGGAAGGCTGTTGATGCCCACTCCTTCTATGGCTCGTGACCTCATTGAGGAGCTCAAGCTTGCTGGTGTCAGCTATGTTGTTGCACCATTCGAAGCAGACAGTCAGCTAGCCTACCTGGAAAAGAAGGGTCTCATCAAAGGGCATCATCAGCGAGGACAGTGATCTATTGGTCTTTGGAGCAGCTCGCCTCATCACCAAGCTCGACCAGTATGGCGACTGTGTCATGGTCAGACGCCAAGACTTTACTCAATGCCGCGAGATCAGCCTGATCAACTGGAGCGATCGAGATTTCAGGATGATGGCGATGCTCTCAGGTTGTGACTACCTGCCAGGCATCGACAAGCTGGGATTGAAGACAGCATACCGTCTCGTACGCAAGTACAAGACAACGAAGCCATAGTGCGCAATCTGCAGTTCGATGGCAAGCTCAAGGTCCAGCTGGATTCTTGGAGGACTTTCTGCAAGCAGATCGCACCTTTCTTCACCAGTGGGTGTTCTGTCCCTGAGGCTAAGCGTCTCGTCAATCTCAATGCCCTGACTACTGGTCTTACGTTAGAAGAGATGCCATATATTGGCAAGTATGTTGAGCCTGAGTTGGCACAAGGAAATGGCCGCTGGTGACCTAGATCCAAACTCCAAGAAACCACTCAAGGCATCAAAGTACATACCACCACGACGAGCTTCCATGCCGGCACCTGCCACACCAGACCTCAAAGGCAAGAAGCCAATCTCAGAGTACTTCAAGCCATACGTACGCCTCTTGCAGAGCTGGATCCCAATTCGTTCACAGTTTCGCCTAGTCAGCAGAGGCTGTTATCGACACAGCAGAATCGCTCTTGGTCGGCATCACATACTATAGCTAGCCGTGCATCTGATCCATGAGGAGAAAATCAGTGCCTGTCCAGGTTCAGCTCTGCGACAAACACCAAAGTCACAACTCTCGCCACGACGCAAGCGCTTCTGCGCAGATGTGCTTGCTGATCTACAAGGCGATGCTGCGAGCACTGTCAGTCACTACTTCTCGTCGCCAGCAGCCACGAAGAAAGGCGCCAAGCAGAGCAAGCAGAGTTCGAGCTCTTCTCAGACGACTCTGTGACAGAGGCTATGCATGCTAGTGTTGCTGCTGTCGAAGCCAGCATCACACAATCACAGACATCAGATCAGCTCACCACTGTGCAGGTCGCCAGCCAGGCCATTGAGGAGTGCACACAGCTTGATCGTCCTCAGCTTTCAGAAGCTTCACATCGCCGAAGAAGAGGAAGAGACTGGAGGTGTACCATGACGAGCCAGCTACGCAGGAGTCAGTCGCTACAGAGTCGCAGAGCTCTGTCGTTACAGCCACTTCATTCATCGACAGCCAAGATGTTGTCGCAGTGGCAGATCCAGTCTCAGACTTTGAGAAGCTGGCAGCGCCATGGAAGTATGAGCAGCCTACAAAGAAGGAGGATGCGTCCCTCACACACCAGCTCGCAGGCAAAAGTGCTTCAATTGAGAAGACTTTGGACCTCACGACGCCACGACCTGGGCATTGGCAGCACTGCTGGACGTCCAGGGCAGTGAAGACTTTCTCGTCCCCCAGAGCCCAGCGTCTAATGAAGGCGACGACATCCCAAAGCAAATCTGGATCGCTTCTTGTTTGGCAATAGAGCGTTTATGGCATGATTCTGGCGATGATAACGACAGTAAGAGAAGCATTAGGGACGGCGTTGAAGGACTGGTTTGTTTTGATATCAGAGGCATTATCACAGGAGCCGCCAAGTGACATCAGTATCTTCTTAGTACGCACACCGGCGCCCAAAGACAGCACATGCATGTACAGCTTGACAGAGACAACCAAGCAGCATGAATGGCGCAAACCATAGTCCAATGTGTTCTACGATGGAAGAGGATAATGGGATACGCGTCCTGCTTGGCCGGAACGTGATCTGCAATACTTTCGCCCCTTGAGATGCAGATGGCAGTGAGGATCTCTGCGACCATTGGCTTTACGCTACAGTGTCATCCGGGCTTGAGCGTTGCAGGCATCACGTCACTGAATCCTTAGCCGCGAAAGTCCTCGTTGCTCGACTGAACTCCTTTGAAGCTCAATCTTACTCACTACCTTCTTCATTCCTCATTGATACCCACTCACCACAGCGTTGCAGCATCTGAAACCACCACAAGCGACACACATTAGACACACAAGCTCTACAGCACATCCACACTACATCTCCCTCATGGCCTCGTCCTACGGTGCAGTACCTGCGCCAGAAGATAGTCACCTTAGAGATGGCTACGGCATGACAGGTGCGAACGATTTCGCTCGCGGCAATCCAACAGAAGCGTCACCTCTCGCACAGTCGCTAGGGCAGAAAGTCGCAGTTCCACGACGATCTCGATGACAGTCAACGTGGTTCTTCTGTTGCTGACAACGGCTACAACCAGCGATCAGCATCCAGCGGCTCTACCGCCGTCAACAACACCAACCTTCGCGAAGCGGCACCTTGAAGAAGAGGAACAGCGTCAAGCGCACCATGAGTCTCAAGAGAAGCAGCAGCAGAAAGAGTCTGCGAGCAGGCAGCATAAAAGGACTGGTCTTTGGCGATGACAAGCAGGATGAGAACAGCATTTTCTACACACCTGTGCCTACCACTGGCTCACCCACAGAGGTCCTTGCAGACCGATTTCAGGCATGGCGACAACTACTTAAGAGTTTGATTGCATACTTCCGAGAGGTGCAGACATCCTACGAGACCCGCTCAAAGGCACTGCACAAGCTTCACAACACTGTCTCCAACATCACATACCCAACTGGCTTCATTTCGACTAGTGGTCTTGGTGAGGCTACACGACTGCTGGACGACTACCACAAGCGCTCCATCAACGAATCTAACAAGTCAAGAGAGATTGAAGAGGATGTCATCGGCGCACTGACAGGACTGAGAGCTGATCTGGGTCAGAAAATCAAGGAGATCAAGAGCTTGAGCGGCGACTTCAAGAACAGTGTTGAGAAAGAGCGCGAGTCTACATTGAAGGAGGTGGACAAGCTGAGAGCTGCTCTTGAGCAGGTCGATCTTGATGGCAGCTCTGCTATGGCAAGAACGACCCATTCGTGGTGCGTCTTGGCGTCGATCGTGCTGTGAGAAGCAGAATTGATGAGGAGAAATTACCTCCACCGCGCATACCTCAACCTGGAAAGCTCTGGTCGTGAGCTAGAGTCTATCGTTGTCGGCGAGATTCAGAAGGCATACAAGGCGCTTGCTGGTATCCTACGACGAGAGGGAGACGAGGCTTACAACGTTGTGGAGGGCCTTCGAGCTGGACCTATCTCCATGCCAAAGGATCAGGAGTGGTCAGAGTTTGTCCACTTCGACGCTCACTTCGTCTCACCAGACATTCCACTTCGACGCATTGAGGACATTCAGTACCCTGGCAAGGACAACCCTGCAGCAGCAGAGATTCGTGCTGGCATGCTTGAGCGCAAGAGCAAATACCTCAAGTCATACACACCTGGCTGGTACGTGCTGTCACCAACACATCTGCATGAGTTCAAATCTGCCGACAAGATCTACACACAACCGCCAGTCATGTCGCTCTACCTTGGCGACCAGAGACTGGGCTCACACTCTGAGCTTGGCTCTTCCAGCCACAAGTTCATGCTGAAGGGGCGTCAAGCAGGTGGCATGCACAAGGGCCACAACTGGGTCTTTCGCGCTGAGAGCCACGACACTAATGCTAGCATGGTTCAACGACATCAAGACATTGACAGAAGGCTCAGCTGGCGAGCGTAGCGCCTTTGTCCGCAAGCACACACGCAGCCTGAGCAACGCTAGCGACCGACGACGCAGTTTTTAGCAGCGATGGCTTTGACGACGATGCTGCAGATGAGGTGCCATACTCTGCAGATGCAGCAAGCTTGGCAGAGCAACATCCAGTGGAGCAACGACCACAACGACCCAACCCAGGTAAGTGAACACTGGCCCCAATCCCCCAATCTGCTTTGTTTTCTTATGTATGTGACCAGAAAACTGATGGGACCAAGGCGGCCGATTCCCATCCGATATACAAGTTCCACGAGCGATGCCATTGAGCCCATCAAGCGATGTATCTGAGCCAGAGGTCAAATTTCCAGCAGCAGTAGCCATGCCAGCGGCAGCAATCCCAGCGGCTGTCGTCTCTTCGCCTGTTCAGGAGTACGAGCGACGTGGTACCAACCCATACGCTCTTGATGGTGTAGACACCGGTAGCCGTCCGGTCTATGGAGACGATTCCGAGACCAGCGAGCTATGCCAGATGGCGACATTGAGGAAGCATCAGTGCCAATCATCGCTGCTGCCATCTTGGACTCAGCTGCAACGTCGAAGCAAACAGAGCTGCCTGCTCAAGACCCAGTTAGAGCCAGAGAATGCCAAGGTCCTGATCGAGCCAGCAGCAGTCGCATCTACGCCAGCACGCCCTCAGCTGGCCACTGCTGAATCAGCAGCGACGATCGTCCCAATCGCCGCTGCAATGGAGCTGCCACTTCGACCAACAGCGTCAGTCAATCCAACTCCGGATGCTCCAGCTGCTAGGGCAACTTCAACCACAGCTGTCAAGAATGCAGAGCTAGTCTCTCAACCACCTCTGGGCGGTCTTGAGAAGGAAGGTGCTCACGAGACTGGAAGATGCCCACAGTCATCAGACATGATACAGACATTAGCGTCAGTAAGCTCCACGTGCCAGGAGAGTTTAGGTGAGCCTGCGGCAATGGCAAGCATGTACACAGCCTCAGGCAGGCAGAAAGATAGACAAGAAAGAATGAGAAGATGACGTTGAGAATAGCCTTTTACGATCTGCCGAATGTGCCTCTACCTCTTGTTGACGATGTTGTCGTTGCCGATCCTCTCCCTCTACTGGCTGGCAGGCTTTGTCGTTCTCGTCGACCGTTCTCGTCTACTCCAGCCACAGGCACACGACCTCGTGTCGACGCAGTACCTCTACTTGAGACTGTCCCTCTTGTTGGTATGCCTCTTTTCGTGCCTGTCACTTGACTAGCGCTATACTTTGATGACTTCGTGCTCATGGGGGGGTTTTCTCCACAAACGAGGTGTCACCTGTCATGAATGTGGCATCTGCTCCAGCGTCTTGATTACTTTGAACGTCCTCGGTCTGGGTGCGGACATCTCGAAACGGCGAATTGTTCAGTTGATCCGTAGTGGAGCCATGACGAGCGAAGGACTGCGTGATCGGTGCCTGTCAATCATTAGTGTCTAGTCATGTGGCATAGCAGAAGTAGTGAATGTTAGACAGGTACGAGCCAAGAGAATGAGCCAATGGCTCGGACATGAATCGTGCTGCCTGATGCCAATATCAGAATGGCACATGTCATAGCCAAGATGATTAGAGCATGGGGAAGGTCTGGGGCAATGAAAGAATAGGTGATTACTTGCCTCGGGAAAGTCGACGCAGAAGGCTGTCATGTTAAGGCCGTAGAGAAAGGCAGCGAAGTTCTCATTGAAACGAGCAATGCTCTCGTTCAGCAGCTGCAGGTGCATGAAATTGGCCTCCAGGTCAGCCATGCTGTCGCTCAACTCTGCAAAGGCTGGCTCCAGATGAGCCAGGACAAAGTCTATGCCGGTAGTTGCAGCAGTGTGTTGTTGACATTGCTCGTAGGCGTTGTTTGTCGTTGTGAGGCGCGTGATGCTGAACGCAGGGGTGTCGTAGGCCGAGATGGTATGCTGGTAGCATCTCTGCTGTGGCTACGCGCATGCGCGACTGGTGTTGTGGTGATCATGGCTGTCGTGGGCGTTGTTGACTGGCGTATGCCGATGATGTCGCAAGGAAACAAGCAGGCACGAACCACGTCGTACCTGAGGCAGCCAAATTCACACGTGCGCCAAACACGTCCACGCCTCCTTCAAGATCGTCGTCCAAGAGGTACAAACGCTGCTCGGCAACGTCACGCCAACCAATCCAACGCACGCAAGTAGGATCGACAGCACAGATACACTGGTCGCCGCAGCAAGGCATCACTATTCAAGGGAAACCCTGGCACCGAAGTCTAGCTCCAGAGCTCATTTCTCTCATACAAAATCGCTGACTCTGGTACAGCCGCGGGTGTACCTCGGGCGAAGTCGCAGCAAGGACACTCGTTTTTGTTGTTGCCTGTGATCAGAAAGGTTCCAAGAGCTTGAGATTGGATGAGAAGGTCGGAGCAAGCAGACTTCCAAGGCCACTACTAGCTGTACCGAAGCAGGCTGTGCTGGGCCAGCCTACAAACCAATCTCCTGAATGAAACAGGCATTGGACCTGATCAGCAGCAGCTTGCCCTCTGCATTCAGTCGAGCAGCAAAGCATCATTTAAGAGCTTGCTCGCTGCCTCTTGTCGTCACACATTCCCTTCCACCACAGACCTCAGTCTTCAGAGCCAAGAGCGACTACATCAACAGCAGCCGCCACCAACATTGGCACCTCACAGACGATCACATATACAGGCCCACTTCTGTCATTATTCCACCCATCACGCTGCCCCGCCATCACCCAAGGCCGAGCGTCATCAGCAACTCACAGCTCAAAAGAGTTCAGCTCTAAGCTCTCTCACACTTCTTCTACTCTTCACTGCTCTTTCGACGAGCGCTTACTACCTTTCAACCACCTATCAGAACAGATCACAGAAGCCATCAGCAAATGTCAGGCTCACCAGTCGTTCAGGCTCCTATGCCAGCTAAGCTTGATGGCGAATCTCTCCACCAGGTTCTAGTCCAGCAGTCAGCAACACAGCCAGCAGGTCGCCAGGCAACCTCACCACAGAGCAGAGCGCCAAGCTCAAGGAGTTCTGGGTCGCCTTCTGAGACCTTCGGTCAGTACACACCAAAGGGAGGTGCCACACCAGTCGCTGCACCGGCAGCTGCACCAGCACCAGCAAAGAGCGGCGGTTTTCTTTGGACGAAAGTCAGCTGCACCAGTAGAGGAGGATAAGCATGGACAGAACAAGGCATACCAGGCAGCTTTGGACACCATGACACCACAAGAGCTTCAGTCTGAGTTCTACAAGATGGCAAAGCAGGATAACCCAGATGCTGTTTGCTTGAGTACCTGCGAGCACGAAAATGGGACATCCAGGCTGCTCTTGTCATGCTGGTATCCACCCTGCACTGGAGAAGCCAAGGAGATGAAGATTGATGAGGTCCTCATGGCACAGGGTGAGGCAGGCGCACTCAAGGATGCTGCAGACACTACAGATCCAACAGCAAAGAAGGAGGGTGAGGACTTCATTGCTCAATTCCGCATGGGCAAGAGTTTCGTTCATGGATACGACAAGCAGGGTCGCCCACTCAACTACGTCCGCGTCAAGCTTCACAAGGGCGGAGAGCAGACTGTTGCCAGCATTGAGAAGTTCACAGTCTTCCTGATCGAGACGACACGATTCATGATCCTGCCACCACAGGACACTGGCGTAAGTTGACACAGAATGCAGCAAGGCTCAGCTAACATCTCGCAGACCATCGTCTTCGACATGACAGGATTCACCCTCGCTAACATGGACTACACCCCAGTCAAGTTTCATGATCAAGTGCTTCGAAGCCAACTACCCAGAGTCTCTTGGCGCAGTCATCATCTACAAGGCACCATGGATCTTCCAAGGTATCTGGAAGATCATCAAGGGCTGGCTCGACCCAGTCGTTGCTGCCAAGGTTCACTTCGCCAACAACATCAAGGAGATGTCAGAGTACGTTGACCCAGCTCAGGTCACCAAGGAGTGTGATGGCAACGACCAGTACACATACGAGTACATTGACCAAAGCAGGGCGAGAACGAGAAGATGTCAGACACTGCTACCCGCGACAAGCTGTTGGCAGAGCGAGAAGAGATTGTCAAGAAGATCAACGAGAACACAATCCAGTGGATCGAGGGTGGAGATGTCTATGCTGCACCACGACAGCGACTGATCCTTGAGCTTCATCTCAACTACTTCAAGCTCGACCCATACATTCGAGCACGAAGCTTGTACGACAGCTTGGTCTGATCCAGGCTCACAACCAGCTGGGCTGGGACTCTGCCTCAGTTGATGCTGCTTTGAAGAACTAGATTCGGAATTCACGATGGGATCAGGCGCAGTGCATGGCATATTTGAAATATACACATCTTGTACAAGGACAAAACGATTCGTAAACATAAGCAAGCTGTCAGTCTCACTTTTGACATGTGATTGACGGCAGCGTGGCAGCCTGACTCAGGGCAACTACCGAACAGCTGCATCGTGCTTTCCTCAACAGTGGGGTGTGCATGCAACATCAAAGTCAGAGACAAATGAGTTTCACACCACAATCATCAGGATTGCAGCTACGGCACCAAGGCGCGAGCAGTACTCGCAGGTCGTCCCGCATGGCAACTGATTTTTTCGCATTCCTCGCATACGATGCTGACAAAACGATCGTCAGCACAGTCAGACGCCTTTCACCAACCACATGCCAAGCGCAACGAATGAGGAGTATAGTACCAAGCTGTGACAAGGGCTCTTGGTCTATTCGTCCTCATCGGAGACATTTCACAGCAGAAATGTCCGACCGCCGTTTCCACGATCGAAGATTCAGATGTTGAACACTCGTTGGCGCTACGCCGTTGGTCAATCGAAGTTGGTCCATGCCAATGCAAGGTAGGGCGTCAGCGGAAGAGAAGGAAGTGCGAACAATCGCCATGTGTAACCCAGGAGCCAAGCATGCTGGAGACGGAAGACACAAGGATCCGATGCCATACCACATCGTAATTGCAGGTCATATGCTGAGCATAGCTGTCCCATCGACCAGGGTGAGTGTAAGCGGTCAAGAGTAGGGCTCTGAGGTGCTGCGTTTATGCACATTCCTGTCAGAGCAGAAGCACGTTCACGGCATGCCACGGATAGCTAGAGGAGCCAGCAAGCGACAAAGGTCGATCAGTGCCATCCACTCTTTCTTTACCAGACAGAGCTTAGCTCAACGCTTACTGCACGCAGATCACGTCAGAGGCACAAAATCTATCGGCGAGCTCGAACTTATCGGACTTTCATCTCGCAGCGACAAGCAACGATTTCATCACGCGCTCTCGCTTTCCATACAGCTGCTTGCGGAGCGAGGTACCATGCGCTGGGCAACTGGAGCCTGCCGCTAGCTATGGTGCATTCAGTTGACTGCTCAGCTCTGGCTCGTGCCAGCAGGAAGCAGAGCTCGCGACGGCCGGAACATGCTGACTTCAGCATCCGCCATTCCGTCCACGTTTTGCTCTTCCTGTTGGCTCACGTCTAGCCTCATGGTGCGGTTCATGAGTGTAATGGCACATCGAGCCAGCAAACCTTTCTGCTCATCGTCCAGTCATCGCGCTGGTCCAGCTACTCTGGATGCCGGTCGCTCCATGCGTGTCATTGTCATCACTCACTAATCCTTGCGCCGTCTCGTCATATTGTCATCTCGCGCATTCCTGCCTCTGCTCACCTCTCTTTCTCGCTTTCTTCATTTCCTTCTGTCTACATGCTGGGCACAGAAGAGGAGGAAGAGCTATACTGACAGCTTCATAGCTTCGCAGCAGCAAAGATGCCTTCAAGATCAGCTATGCGCTCCACGGCTGCAGCGCTCATCCTCATAGGGAGCTTTACAGCTTGTCAGCGCCCACGGCGACGAGGCAGAGGGTGCCATGAAGATGGACATGGGCCACAGCAACAGCACAATGTCAAACAGACGATACCGATATGGGAAGACTGGGAGCCAAGCTACTTTCGCCATGGCCACTATACTGGCTGGATGCTGATCCATATCCTCACATGATGGCAGCTTGGATCTTGGTCATGCCAGCAGCTATCATGCTCAGTGTCGCAAGGTCAAAGTATCACTTGCCAGCACAGCTCGTCTTCCACACGATCAACGGAGCTGGCATCTTCGCTGGCTTTGTCTACAATCATGCAACACCGACCTGTACGTGGTCAAACGCCCACCACACTATGGGCTGGGTGCTTCATGCTCTGGCGGTTTCCTGGACGCTACTATCCCCTCTGCTCAGCCTACAACGACTGGCAGAAGGGAGGCAACAAGGGCTCGCCTCACGACCACTACTCTCCCCACGATCTACCGATTACGAGCAGGTCCCACGATACGCAGATCGCCCATCCCTCTCCCGCTTCTCACAAGACTCTGGCAACTTCTCAGGCTCGCGGACAAGCAGCTCAGACTCTGTGCCTAAGAAGAAACGACAGCCATCGCACCTGCCAGCGACGACTTTTCCTCTTGACGATTATAGCACGAGGTGGAACAAGAAAGACGTGGGTTCCTGGGCAAATGAGAAGGTGGATCGCATACTCTCCAAGCATGGAGCAATGGTGTCAGGCGCATTCGCTGCTTCAGCGATTCGCTTGCGCAGATTGTCATTGAGAAGTTCCTGCTGCTTCTGGGATTCACCACCCTTATCACAGGCTTTGTGACATACGGTGGTATCTTCAGAGGTGGCCAGGTCTTCTCTGGAGCAGCGCACTATGTCAAGGGTGCCATCTTCTTCTGGTATGCCTTTTGACCCTAGGTCGATGGATGGGCGCCTTCGCAGAGTTCGGCTGGGCTTGGAACGTCCGTCCTGGTCATCCTCTCGTCGCCAAATGGATGACAATGATCCCATCAGCAGAATTCCACAGAGTCATTTGTCATCTGCTGTACGGCGCAAGCAATTCTTCCTGGAGCATCTTGCAGCGACAGTGAGATTTAGCCCACAAGACTTTGAGCATGTCAGCATCACTGTCCTGTTCTTTGGCGGCGGTCTCTTTGGGGCATGCTTATCGAACAAAGATGGTTGAGAGATCTGATGACAACACAGGTTCGTTGCGAAGCAGGAAGCGGAAGGTGTAAAAATCAGCTACGTCGGCGCCTCCCGTCCTGGCAACCATCACAGAAGGTGGATCACAGGAGCCTGAGGAATGGATGCAGCACAAGTCTGAGAAGACATCTCTCAATCCTATGCCAGCGCTCACAATTATGCTGCTGGGAATGATGATGTCGTCACACCACCAGTCAAGTATGGTAAGCACCATGATGCACAAGTCTTGGGCACACTCTTCAGCGGCTTCGCCATGGCAAGGTTGGTCACCTACGTACTGATGTACCTGCGGCCGCCAAACTCGCGCTTCCCTGCAAGACCACCAAGCGAGCTCGTTGCTGCATTCTGCTTGACCTCTGGCGGTATCCTGTTCATGAACAGTGCCTTTGACTCTGTCAGAGCGATTGAGACCAACGGACTGATGCAATGACAGTCTTCACCATCACAATGGGCCTGACAGGCCTTATCATGGCATGGGAGATGCTCTGCTACGCTTTGAAGGGCTGGGCAGTCGGAAGGAGCGAATGAGTGCTGGTATGGGCACCATCTAATCAACGAAGCGGCCAGGCTGCCAACACGCCACAACGACTATACGACCTTAATGCCGATGACCACAAGCAATCAGTCGTCTCAATGTTCGCACCTGGCAGAAGAGGAGGACTGAAGAGGCGAGACACCTTGCTGAGAGGCTTTTCAAAGACCTCATGATAGACCGAATCTACGTTTCAAGCGACCTATATACCCCTCAATGCAATGTTTCCCAAGACTGAACACTATCAATAACCAGGATGCACCTACGAGTAGACTTCACGAGTGGCTTCTACATGTGATCGCAACTCACTGCCATCGTTGCTTGACATCACATGCATTCGTGATCTCATGTGGCCCGTGCTTAGCTCTGTCCCAAAAGTCGCGTCCACGTTCTCGCGTTTAGATGAACATCACTGCCGCCTCATCTCACCAGCTCGCACAGCTCTGCGCACCAATACACCATGAGCGCTTCGAAGCGCCGCAGAACTGTCGACGACGATGGTGAAGTCGACATCGAGAGCGCATCATCGAGCCTACGACAGACCAATAACAAGCGACCTCGCAACTGTCCTTGCCGCAGAGAATGGTGGTTCTGTTTCTCAGACGATGACGATGAGTCTGCCGCCGACCCACGAGACGATGAGCCGCAACAACGACGATGAAGACGAGATAGATCCTGAAGAGACGGCATTCTACCTGCGGGAGTTTTCAAAGCATAGAGACAACGTCGAAATGGAGAACGGCATCATCGAAGAAGTTCACTGCACCAACTTCATGTGCCACAGCAAATTCTCTGTCACCTTGGACCTCTCATCAACTTCGTCATCGGTCACAACGGTTCTGGAAAGTCTGCAGTCCTCACAGCACTCACCATCTGTCTTGGCAACAAGGCTAGCTCTACCAACAGAGGCGCCAATCTAAAGAGCATGATCAAAGAGGGCACAGATGCAGCAACCATACGGGTCAAGATCAAGAATAGAGGAGCTGATGCATACCAGCCTGATCTGTATGGCCGTAGCGTCATGTCGAACGCCACTTCACACGCTCTGGACATAGCCAGTTCAAGCTCAAGAATAGCGAAGGCAAGGTCATCATAGCAACAAGAAGCGAGATCTGGGCGATATCAAATACTACTGGGGTCCCGCAGCTGGACAACCCTATCAATGTTCTCAACCAGGACATGGCTCGACAGTTCCTTTCCAACAGTACACCACACACAAGTACAAATTTCTTCATCAAAGGCACACAGCTAGGGGATCCTGACACCGACTACAAAAATCCTTTAGGAAGAGGTGGATAAGCTGCATCACCGGCTCATCAACAACCCAAAAGATCGGGAAAGGGGTCCAAGCGGGGGAATGAAGGAGGGGACGCTCGTAAAAAGCGGGAAAACAATGACTTCCATCCGCATGGAGACGAATAAATCATGCGAATGCATGCTTGGGCACGGTTAAGAGCAGGAGAAGATCGCAGAGGCGTCAGGCCAGGTGGCACAGCTAACAAGAACTACAGCAGGCTGAGCATGATGCAGAAACTCGGGTGGAGGTACGAATAAAGCCCAGCAGGTTCTTAAAAGTGCAGCACAGAAGGGAAAATCAGAAAGGCCTGGAGCCACTCGAGATAACCACAACGGGTTGGAGCAGTTCGAACTGGCAACCAAGCAAAGGGAGTTTCAAAGAACAGCGTGCGAGGCAATTTTTGAGTAACTCAACAAGGGAAGGCGAAAAAAGGGGGAAGCTGGAGAAGTCCTTCAGGGGAGAACGTTTCCCGTGGTTTGACATAAAACGGCAGGAGAAACAACAAACCCGTATGGGGGCGCATGGACATTGAGGCTGGACCTGGCACAGGCACAAGAGGACAGCAGAGCTCATCAGGCTGCTCTTGCTGGCGTTGAACAATCTCCGGACAGCAGCCGCTGAGGAGGTTGACGTGCAAGGAGCCTCAAGAGAAAGTATCGAGACAAAGTTCAGACCGCAGAGAATGTCTTGCGGGCATGCAGCGCGATCAGAACAGACGCTTTCAATTGGCACAAGCGTGGCATGGAGAACCTGGTTCAACGCCGTCGACCGAGAGACACGCTGGCTTGAGAAGCCAATCGGACCACTGGGACTACATTGCAAGCTGCTGAAGCAGAGTGGATGGGCTTGATTGAGAAGTGGTTTGGCCAGGCTCTTGATCAGTTCGTTGTCACAAGCCGACAGGTCAAGCTCTCTGGTCGATGTCATGAGAACGAGCAGGCTGCTCAACATCAATCCTCATTGTAATGCAGGCCCCTCTCGACACTCTGCTAATGACCAGACGAGAGATTGCTAACAGTTCTACGAGCAATGCACATCGACAATGTCTGGTACGCAACTCACTCATTCATCACAACAACATCGAGCAGGTCGTTCTCGTCAAAGATCGAAACACTGGCCAGCAGAATCATGAACGAGCGCAGACCCAACGTCAAATCAGTGCTCACCTTCCGAACGAACGATGGCCGAGAGGTGGTGTCAGATTCGATCTCTCACGCAGTGGAGCTCAGCGTTCCAGTCCCCTTCCAGGTCTGGTCTGGGCGCCCCTAGGATGCAGACCAACATGGAGCACCAGCTTGAGCACCAGCGCGGCGTTATTGCTGCTGCTAGACGAGAGATGGACGACTGCGAGCGATTGATAAGAGCGAAGCAGGCTGCTCGACAGCTGCTCAGCAAGCATACGTAAAGTGGCAGCGTGAGCGTAACGCCAAGCTCACTGCTGGCCAACAGATCAGGACAGCATGGAAGCACTGCAGGAAGAGATCGATCGAAATCGTCCTGAGGATGGTCGTTTGCAAGAGCTTGAGCGTCCAGCTTGAAGAGGCTGCTGCCAGCGAGGCTGCTCAGAACGGCATCGACAGACCTTGTGGTTCAGCGTTCTACGATTGACGAATCTCAGCGTGCATCAAAGCTCGTCTAGATGAGCTGCAGAACGATCTCAACAGCCACAAGAGCGATTGGACGAAGCAAAGCAGAAGAGCGAGATCTGCAGAGCAGCGCATGACAGCACTCAAGCAGAAGAATGAAGCATTCGCACAGATCGACGACAAAAGAAGCTGCTGAGGAGGCCAAACAACGTCTTGAGGCACAGATAAGGTGGTCAATGAAGAGTTCATCCCTGGCGCTGAGCGGATCTCTGCTCGGTGGCGTGCCAGAAGGAATGACTGTTGCCAAGCTGGAGACCGCATGGATCGAATGAAGCGAAGACCTGGCTCGGCAGAGCAAGAGGCTGGCGGTCGAAAGAAGGTCTTTGCTGAGTATGAGGGGCCAGCAGAGTGCACAAGAGAGCTGCTGCCATCTAACAAGAATCTGCAGGAATTGCGAGAGGGTACAGTGGACTCCCCTCATCATAATAACATTGCTACTCTTCCAGGCACTGCAGAAGGCCTCTCACGCTCGCAAGCAACGCTGGAAACTCCTTTCCGCCAACGCATCACATCGAGAGCACGAATCAACTTTGTTTACTCCTCCAGAGCGAAATTTCCGTGGCAACATCATCCTGGACCACATCGACAAGAAGCTGACATCCTGGTTGAGCCCAATGCTGCTCATGCCAATGCCGAGGGCCGCACCACACTCACTTTGTCAGGTGGAGAGAAGTCATTCTCGACTGTCTGCCTCCTGCTGAGCATCTGGGAAAGCAATGGGAAGCCCAATCCGCTGTCTTGATGAGTTTGACGTCTTCATGGACAGCGTCAATCGCAATCTGAGCTTGAATCTCATCATCCAGGCTGCAAGACGATCTGTTGGCAGACAGTACATCTTCATCACACCCGCAATCGATGCAGAGCGGCAGCTACGGGACAGACGTTGCCATTCACAAGATGTCCGACCCTGAGCGTGGTCAGACGCACTCCCGTTCACACAGGCATGAGCATGAGCGCATGAGCAAGCATATAACGACGATCATGACATTCATGTAGCATTAGATACCCCATTGGGCCTTGACCGTGCGATAGAGCCGTCAACGCCTGATGAAACCTTGCGATCAGATCGTCTGTGTCATCCAGTCCCACCTGAAGCGGACAAGGCTTGCTTCGCAGCCATACTTTGCAGCCCATTCCAGTTCTGTGAAGTGTGCGAGGATGACGAAAGGCGATGCGAGTTGTGAAGTTCGTGCAAGACTAGGACCCTTGCGACAGTCCAGATGGTCGTAGAAGACCTCAGCTTCTTCCAAGAGTAGAACGTTGCACTCAGATCCGCCGTAGCCACCTTCTGGCAGCTTGAAAGCATCGTAGAATGGCTTGGTGTCAGAGTATTTTGGATACATGACTTGCTTGACCCTTGGGGTGTGCTCTGAGCAAGTCTGCAATGGCCTCTGCGTTGACGTTGACCCTTGAATGCGTTCGACGAAGTCTCTGCTATTTCGCTCCAGGTATACGGCATCCTCTTCGAACAAGTTGTCTTCAAACTCCTGATCGAGAACCTCTTTCAGGCGGGGTAGTAGCGGCCGCTTGGGTTGAGGATCATACTGGCCTCCCATAACATTGCTTTCGCCACTGAAGATCTTGGTGAGAGAGCTGACGATGATGTGGGCCTTGGTAGGACATGAATGTTGAGGAAATTGCCTATCGTTTCGTCAACGACAATGGCGAAGTCGTACTTGTCTGCAAGCTGTCGTATTCTGTCCAGATCGGGCGTAAGCAGCAGTGGGTTGCCTGGAAATCGCAGTACAGTGCCAGGATGCGTTCGCCGCCTTGTAGCCGTCTCTCCAAATCATCCAGCTCTTCTGAGTTGCAGTGACCGTAGAAGATAGCGCCAGCACCAAACTTCTCCAGCACTTTCAATGTGGTCGACATACGGAAAGCCGTACATGACACTCTTGAGCTCCTCTCTGGCTAGTCGAAGGATGCGATGTGATGTGTAGATGGCATTCATGCCGCAAGGGAAGAGGTAGATGTCGTCAGTGGAGAAGCCAGGCACGTTCTGTGATCGTTCTCTCGTTGTGTCCACAGGCTGAGCTAGTGAGTCAGGCAGATCTGATTGCTGGTCAAGGAGCCTGCGATACGTCTCCTGACAGCAAGCTTGGCTTGATTAGCAAAGCCAACATCCAGATTGCGGCCGAATCGTTCTTCCACGAACAGTGCTCCATCCTGGGTAGGGTCTACGGTGCTACCATTCAGCCTAGGCGGGCTGTTCTTGCCATCAATCGAGTGCCCTCGCTGATATCGACGAGGACCTTTACAAGGCCGGATACTGGGCTGTGAGATCGTCTTGGCGTCGACTAGCAGGCCTTCGTCCAATGCCTTGTGGCAAAACTCTGCTCGCCTGCTCTGAATGCCTTCTCCTGCGTGCTGCCAAAAGAACTTTGCTGTGGACCAGAGATCGGTGGAAAGAAGATGACTGAGAGCTTGGGCTGTATGCGAAGAGTGTCTGAAGAAGTTTGTCGGAGGAGTAGACTAGATCCACGATCCTTATCGATGACGCTTCGGCCTGTGGTGCCTGGTCCAGAATGAAGGCAACGCCTCTCTCAGCACACCGATGTGTTGGGAATAGCATGGCCTTCTCTGTATCTGGATTGCCGTGCACTTCGAGATCCGGCAGGCGAGCTTATCGATGACAGGATGGACAAAGAATCTTGGCACTGTCAGATGTGGCGAGAGGCCATTGACTTGTGTTGCATACCTTGGATATCCGCATGTCATCTTCTGGACGACCCATGCTTCGCCCTTCTCATAGCCAACGTTCGATGCCCAAGTCGGTAATGATACACTCACGGCCTTCAGCTGTCAGTCTAGTCGTACTTAGCGATATCGTCACTCACGTGAGGGGTATCTGCTGGTATCGATTGCCCAACATTGTCGTTGAAGGGCAGGGTCCGTCCTGGCATCTTCTGATCAAGATGTCTGCGATCCGTGGCCTCTTCAAAGTCCACAGAGGCTATCCAGCAAGACAGGGCGAAGAGATGTTTGTTGCGTCTGAGTCAAATACCGACTTCGCTTAGAAAAGGTGCCACTGAACAAGGGTCCGCCTTGGATCCGATCTGGAGGAGCGAGCCAACGAAAGCAGAGCCGCATCTGCTGCTCCACATGGCAGGAACGAACTGCGTCAGAGCTTCAAAAGTTTATGTTGACCAAATTTCTGCGAGAAACGACTCTCCATTGCGATTCGCAGAGACAGCAGCCATGTCGAAGGCGCGCAAGAGGCAGAAGTTGGAGCATACACGTCAGAAGACAGCAATGACGATGTTTCGTTCGCTAGTTTCGACGATGATCAGCTAGAAGTCACTGGCGATGTTGCAGATGCATCTGAAGAGGAGGACGAGAGTGATCTTGGTGAAGAGGTGGATGGAGATAACGACGAGGAAGAATTCCACACCAGCGAGAGGAAGAGGATGATGAGGATAGTGTGGACAACCAGGCTGCCGTCTCAGCAGCTGCTCTTGCGAACGGACGGGGGAACCTTGCGACCACCAGCACTAGGCACTGCAAGCATGTTCACCACACAGGTGCAGGAGCTTCTGCAACAAATTCGACCAAAGCATACCGCCAGAGAGGTTGAGGCAGAGGATGCCTTGAGGATAGTAAAGACGACGATCGACGCTATCTCAGCAAGAGGGCCATTGCCCATTGCTGATGCTCGTAAGGCCTTGAGAAGGAGAGGATAACCATACCATTCCCATCACCTGCGCCAGCAGCGGACTCAAACCTCAAATTTGAGTACCGCAAACCCACGAGCATCAACGTCGTTGGCAGCTATCCGGTCAAGACAGCCACTCGTGCTCGCAAGTTCTTGTACGTTGACATGGTTTGTCAACATGCCATCTACAATCTTCCAGGAGAAGGATTACCTGGACCTGCGATACTTCCATAAGCGAGCCTTCTACCTGGCCTGCGTTGCCTCAGGACTTCGTGCCAAGCACTCCAGCCAGTTTGACATTCGCTTCCAAAACCACCACGATGACCACCTCCGCCAGTCATCACATGCGCCCACGCATCGAGACACTCTCCAACGACTCCGACAAGCCTGGACGAAGCTGGCAGATCAACATCCTGCCTGCCATCGCCGATGATCTGTTCCAGCCAGCAAATTGACACCAGATCGTAGCTGCATCCGCAAAGGCCGCACAGACTCTAGTCCCACATCAGCTACAACTCCTCCTTACGAGCTGACATGCTTGTCTCATCTATCTCAAGCTATTACACAAGGCTCCACCACATGCGCTGCTTACAAGGATGCCTGCGCACTTGGCTCAACCTGGCTGCGGCAACGTGGCTTTCGAGCGACATACAGAAGAGGAGGCATTGCGAGCTTTGAATGGAGTGCTCTGACTGCATTGTTGCTCACAGGAGGCGGTCCTGGTGGGTCGCCCTCTTTCAGCGATCGATTGGAAAGCGTACAGATCTTCAAGGCGACATTGCAGGTGCTGGCGACCAAGGACCTCATCAAGCAGCCTCTCGTCATCGGTATGCATCGATGTTGATGCAAGCGACCTCGATCTACCCATGGTCTGGGATGCTTCGTGGGCACAACATCTTTCACAAGTGCTCAGCCTGGTCGATCAAGCACATCCAGGCGGAAGCCAAGACCACATTGGCCATGCTTGGAGACCAGCAGTATGACGGCTTTGAGTCAGCCTTCATCATGCGCAAAGACATTGCGCTACTCAACAGCGACATCACTATCGATGTTGAGCTTAAGCTGAGGGATGGTAGCACCGGTGAAGCTGGCTTCACGAAACTGTTCTCCTCTCTCACAAAGGTCTTGGAGATAGAGTCAAGTCGATCAGATGATGGCAAGCGATCAAAACCATGGTCGCTCGATACTCCTGTGCCAAGCACCGTTCAAGAAGTACAGTCAACATCGGACTTGTCGTTGATTCTGACCACATCAATCGCACTGTCGATCATGGTCCTTCAGTTGAGGACAAGGCCGGTGCAGCAGAGTTTCGCAAGTTCTGGTCTACCAAGGCGAGCTTCGTCGTTTCAAGGATGGCAGCATTACAGAGACATTGATTTGGGGAGACTGGTCATGGCAAGCCTCCAGTCGTGCAGCAGATCATCAGACATCTGCTCAGCTGCATCTCAGCATCGCTGGAGATGACATCAGCTTCAGCGAGGACATTCGTGCAAAGATACTGGGCGCACAAGCTCATTCCTCACCAGTCGTTGCAGTTGAGGCATTCAGGACACTGGAAACGGACATCAGATCCATCAAGGAGCTTCCTCTGCCAGTCAGGCAGATTGTACCAGCCATCAGCATCGATCGAAGCACGCAGGCATGCCTCGTGAGGTTGTCATGCAATTCGAAAGCTCTGGACGTTGGCCTGATGACTTAGCTGCCATTCAGCGCACGAAGATCGCATTCATGCTCAAGATCAGCGAGTTACTCAAAGAAGCACATAAGCCTCTTACATCGCGAGTTGGCCTTGAGAACACTGAGCAGGACATCCTGAATCACGGCTTCCTGGACATTGTATACGACACTGGTGCAGCGTTTCGCATCAGACTCTTCCACGATCGTGAGCAGACACTGCTCGAACGACAGCTCAAGAGCAAGACAGGTGATGAGAAGACGACTGGCATGGTTGCGACGGCATTGGCTCATACAAGCGAGAGTACATAAGAAGCCAGCTCACACCCAGGCAATGTCGCTGCTATACAGCAGACACCCGGCGTTGGGTGATACAGTAGATCTGCTGAGCAAGTGGCTACAGTCTCACGTACTTGCCAACCACTTCGATCACCAGCTAGTTGAGCTGTTTGCTGCCAAGACCTTCGTACAGCCATGGCCATGGCAGACACCCACCAGTGGTCAGACGGCTTCCTTCGCACTCTAGCCTGGCTCGCACGATGGGACTGGCGGTTCGAGCCTGTAATTCTGGATCTTGGAGACAATCAGGAGCTCAAGGGTGCAGCGCTGGCTGCAATACGCACCAGATTTGAGGCATGGCGAAGGCTGGACCCGCTATGCCAGAGTCGCCATCTTCGCTGCCAGCAATGTCGATACAGATGGTGTACCTTCACTGCGAGCGTCCATCGAAGTGTCGTGGCGTCAGACTGATCACGCTGGCACGAGCAGCCATGATGAAGTGCACACGCAGGGACTGAAGCTTGATGTGCGCACGCTGTTCACATCTGCGCTGTCGATTACGACTTTGTCCTGCATATCAATCAGGGAGCTGTGACGGCGGCAAGAAGCGACGTTCCTCGTCGACAGCAGTGTACAAGAATCTTGAGCTTGGCAATGGGCCAGACCCATCGATGATAGGCTTTCAGCCCACAGCCGACCTCATCGAAGATCTGGAGACCGTGTATGGCTCAGCGATGCTGCTTTTCAGTGGCCTGCCAGGAGATGTGTGATTGGTGGTCTCTGGCTGCCTCATACCGCTGAGAGGCCGTGGAAGTTGAATCTGACCTACTCTACCAAGCCGTCCAAGGCGACGGCTGGCCAACAAGCGATCCTTGCGCAGATCAATAAGCCTGCTATACTTTCAGAGATCGCCAGGATCGGTGAAGGTCTGATAGATCGCATCGAAGTGCGTCAGAAGTAGGCATACTCATACCACAACTTGCTGATGAGCGTCAGTGATCTCTGACCTCCTTATGTCGTCCACTTGTCCACTATCAATCTTGCCACGTTCTTGCCCATAAGTGCATTGGTCTCCATCGTTGAGATGAAGCTTTCCATACCACCAGTGTAGAAGAGGTCGTCGTCCAGCATGATTCAGCGAATTGATCTCTAGGGATCCATTGGTAGCTGTGCCAGACCTTTCGGTATATCCAAGTGACAGCATCATCGATCCCTCCTCACATCAAGGATGGCACGCAGCCACTCATCTGAAGGCTTGGTATGTGAGAAGACCTTGTATGCATACTCAGTCTTGGCGGTGTTAGGGTTTGTCAGCTTGTCCAGCAAGCTGATGCTGAGGAAGTTGGGTGCATCATCGTCTTGATCGAAGCATGCCTTGACGTCGCTCTTACATCGGTGGTGGTCAGTACAGTGCGTGGCACTGCTTCAGTAGGTGTGAGGTAGAAGTAGGTGGGCCTGAGCCGAAATGGGAGGTGAATAGCGTCACATTTAGCTTGACGTAGTCGATCTTAGGGGCGCGATTGCTGCAGTGTCCAGCGTGATACCAGAATACTGAAACGGAGCTGCGATGACCACGCTGTCGAATGTGGTGGCAAGAGGGTGTCGAAGTCTGCTGTAGTGAGCTGATATGCTCCGTGCTTGGCGCTTTCGATGTTTGTCACTGTCGTGTTTCAGCAGTAGCGTGGCATCTGAGGCAGCGATCATGTGGTCAAAGATCTGCCAATTACCACCTTCAATAGCCATAGCACCTTCTGTCGCCATGCAAACCATCGTCTCAAGGACCATGGAAGTTGCCAAGGTTCTGAGCATAGTTGACTCTGGTAGAGGCCTGGATGACATCGTGTGCGTATGCATCTGAGATGCCGTTCTGGCTGAGATAGGCGACACCAGTTGAGGACGTCACATCGAGAAGGTCTGCTGCAATCACAGCCTGACGGAGATCGTTGAATGGGAAGATTGGCTCGTTGTACATGTCCAGAAAGCGCCCGACAGTAGACTTCATGAGGCGCATGGTGCGAATAGGTGACAAACCGTACTTCAGCAGTAGCTTGCCTGCTTCCCACCAGGTCGCACCAGATGGACCCAAAGTGACAACAAAGTTGCGGCTGTCCCAGATCCTAGTGATGGTGCATCGGCGGCGACTGATTGAGCTGCACCGAAGGACGATGTGCTCAGGTTAAAGATCTCTGTTGCTTCAACGAGGATTGGTTGACCTTCACGAAGATGCTTGCACCAAGCTCGATCGGCAGAGAAGGGTCATCGTATGCATTGACTGTCGTTGACCGACCTCCTACGTACGACTCTCGCTCGAAGACTGTGATATTGATCGGGAGGCTGGCGTTTGCTGCGTACTGTGAGAGGTAGTAAGCCGCTGATGATCCTGCAGCTCCAGCCCGATGACAGCGACGTTGACCATCTTGGATGATGAGGAGTCGTTTGTGCCGAAGGGGATTTGCTGCTGTGGTTGAGCTGAGGCAAAGAAGGCACCATATATGGTGCTGGCAGCAAAGTCGTGAACTTCATTGTGCAAGGTATTGCAGCTGATGGAATGCTGCTTCGTATTGTCCTGAGTGTGCTACTGTGGACTCTGCTGAACGCAGGAGCTTTTCACATTGCAGTGCAGGCCGACGATGCGCTGCTTCTTTTGGAGGACGAACAATGTGCTCTGTCTCGATGCAGGTGGATGATCGAAGTGACGTTGGAGCTCCACGATCGTGGCTGCCAGATGATCGTCCAGGGTCTAGATGCAGTTGCCAAAGTTTTGGAGGCAGGATGCTCGACGACCTACACTCATCACATACATCTCTATCATATTAAACAGCTTTGCATACGCACGATCATCACTATCAACCTCACAGTTATCAACAGACAGCTTGCGAGTTTCCTGCATCCACGGAGCTCTCCGTCCACCTCTCACCACCAGTACAGAGCACAGCCAAAGATGGCCGACGATTCACGGCCCGTAAAAGAGGACCTCAGTAGAGAAGCATTAACAGTACGACCCGAGAACAAGCCCTTCACTGGCAAGCAATGGCAAGAGACGACGAAAGCACCTGAAAGTGCGAACATGCTAGCAGGTGGCACACAGAATACAGCTGGAGGCAAGATGCAAGACGTCACGTTGGGCACTGCAATGAGCTCAATCAAGTTGGAGGAATTCAAAGACATTGCGAAGAAGCCATGCAACAGAGACTCATTCTTGACTGGCATAGGAGCGGCTTTGGCATTGGAGGTCTCCCATCAGTTATTGGAGGATCGATATGGGCAGGCTGCAACTGGGCAGTGGCATCATTCGTCATTGGCGCGATAGCGCAGTATCAGTACTGTCAGTCTAAGCGGCATGCGAGAAGGAGGCATGATGAGAGCGATGGAGGTGCTCAACAAGAAGGAAGTTGAGCGACGAGCACGAGAAGCACACAAGGAACAGATGAAGGCCGAGAGACGGAAGGCGAAAGAGGCAGAGCAGGACGCTCAATTTGCCAGCCTGAAGGACGCTGCGTCGAAGAAATCGAGCTGGAAGTTCTGGTGATGAATGCTCATGATACCCTTAGAAACATGTGATATAGCCAAGCCAGCACTTGGCAGTGTATTATGACGACGGCACTCAGTGTTCAGCCACCAAGAGATTCACTGTTGTCAATGGCCAAATTGAACATCCCTGGTCGATGTAGATCAAACGGCAGCATTCTCCCACCTGACCTGTACCCTGTGACGCATGACTTGGCATGTCAACGAGGTGGCAGCGGATTTGCAGCAGGCTGCACAGTGCCAGGCGCGACGCTCGCGTTTGGAGCCAAACCACACAAGGTACCACAACTTTTCTTTCTCTTGACGTCCAACCTACTCTCTTCACTCCTCTTCCTCCTTCTTTCTCTCGACCGACACTTCAGCTGTTCGCGAGCGCGCATTCTTCAGACAGCCGCTTGACTGCCCTTTCTGCAACAAATCATCACAAAAACCTCATTCAATATTCACCCAAGTGGATTTGACTATCTTACTTGGCCCACATTGAGAGCCTGACGCATAGAGAGAGCAGCCATTCTGTCCATAAGATCAACCTGATACATTTCAGCGCCAATACACCAGAAGTACGACAAGGAATAGCATACAGCCATGTCACAGCCAACTCAGCTTGCTTGTAAGTCACATAAGCCATCCTCTATGACGTTTGTCTAAACATCACAATCAGTCCGCACCTCCAAGACGGTAGGCGTCTTTGATGCCTCACCAGCCTACATTCCTCTTCCTGGCTTCGTGCGACCAGAAGGCAACCTTCGATGCTGCGTCTACTCACCAGACGGTCGCTACTTCGCCTGGGCCTCACCAGAAAACGTCACAGTCATTGATGCCTCAGTGGGGCAGATCGTTACCGTCCCCCAGCAGACAATGTCTTTGAACTTGGCTTCTCACCTCTCGGCACGTACGTCATTACATGGCAGCGACCAAGCAAGGACGAGGCTGGAGACGCTGTCAAGAACTTGAAGGTCTGGCGCACAGTGGACGAGAATGCTGGCGCAGGCGGTGAGCGAGATGTGGTGGGCAAATTCGTTCAAAAGAGTCAGACTGGTTGGAACTTGCAGTATACGGCCGACGAGCAGTTCTGTGCACGCTGTGTCACCAACGAGGTACAATTCTATGAGAGTAAGGACTTGGGCACGGTGTGGAACAAGCTGCGTGTTGAAGGCGTCACAGACTTTGCTCTCTCGCCAGGTGCGACTCAGTCTGTGGCCGTCTTTGTGCCTGAGCGAAGGGTCAGCCAGCCGCTGTTAAGATCTTCCTTGTACCTCAGTGGACTGCGCCAGTCTCGCAAAGACCTTCTTCAAGGGCGACAAGGTGCAGCTCAAGTGGAACTCTCTGGGCACTAGCCTCATTGTCTTGGCACAGACTGAGGTCGACAAGAGCAACAAGAGTTACTATGGCGAGACGAACATGTACATCCTGAGCGCGAACAGTGGCTTTGATTCACGCATCACCTTGGACAAGGAAGGACCCATCCACGATGTATCCTGGTCGCCAAACGGAACTGAGTTTGGTGTGGTTTATGGCTACATGCCTGCAAAGACAACGTCTTTAACGCTCGGGCTGTCCCTCAGCAAGCTTCAACCTTGGACCTCGCAACACCATCCTCTTCTCTCCCTCACGGACGATTCGTGCTAGTGGCTGGCTTTGGAACTTGGCTGGCCAGATGGATATCTATGATCTGGAGAAGAACTATCAGAAAGTCTGCACAATTGAGGCAAGCAATGCCAGTGTGTGCGAGTGGAGCCCTGATGGCAAACACATCCTCACAGCTACTACCAGCCCACGTTTCGAGTTGACAACGGCATCCGCATTGGCATGTGGGTGGTGGCATCATGTACAACGAGGATATGACTGAGCTGTATCATGTCACCTGGCGCCCACAGTCGACCACGCAGCACCCATTGGGCAACCCACTGAATCCAGTGCCGACACCACATTTCATCTGCGCTTGAGTACCTTGGACGGGTGAAGACACCTTCGAAGCCAGCTGGCGCATACAGACCTCCAGGAGCTCGAGGTGCTGCCACACCATTGGCGTTCAAGAGAGAGGATGAGGGTGGAGCAGCATTTGTGCGAGAGATGATGTCAGGACGAGAAGAGCCAGCAAATGGTTTTGGTCGGCCACGAAGGCGAGAGGTGCCAGGTGCTGAGCTTATGGAGTCAGCACCTGCCGGCGCTGCACCAGGTGGTGGTGTGAGCCTTGCTCAAGATGGAGACGATGGTCTCAGCAAGGCAGCGCTCAAGAACAAAAGAAGCGAGAAGCAAAGAAGGCCAAGGATGCTGAGGCCAAGTCCTCAGGTCTGACGACTACGGCGATGGCCATGCAACACCTGATCGACGACCACGAAGCAGATCTCAAGCTGGTGGCTTTGCATCACCACGACCACAGTCGAGACGACGAGAAGGCAGCCGTCACAGAGGCGCTGCACCAAACACAGCGACGCCAGCAATTCCAAAGATGAGTGCCCTGCTAATGGTAGTGCAACTCCTGCTGCTGCTGCTGCACACCACCCTCCAGATGTCACTGTGGACAAGCCCCGGGCGCAGGTTCTGCACAGGAGAAGAAGATACGATCTCTACTCAAAAAGCTACGAGCTATTGACGATCTGAAGATGAGACAGGCTGGCGGTGAGAAGCTTGAGGGCACTCAAGTGCTGAAGATTGGCACTGAGGAGCAGGTGAGGAAGGAGCTCACTGCTGCTGGGTACAATGGCGACTAGAATAGATAAAATCATACTGCATGAAATGATCCAATACATCTAGCAGCAAGGGACTGTGATGGCCTAGCAGAGATCGCCCATGCATATGCCTCTCCACACAAGAGTGTAGATTAAGTTCAGCGGGTCTGACGCCCTGCGGCAGGAACTCCCGAGCTAGATTCGATATCACATGTCCTAATGGACATCCCAGGCCTCACTTTACTTACCACGCAGTGCGATGTCACGATAACGAAACGCTCCTCACGATCCCAGCATGGCGACAACAGACTATGACACCGACGTCTGCGAGCAGCGTGGAAGCTCCAAAGCTTGGTGAAGAAGCTCTCAAGTGACGCAAAGGGCGTTCAACAGACGACCTTTGGATGTCGTATGTTCTCAAGTTGCATGTGCGAGAGGCTATGCTGACAACGATGCGTAGAGCATGTGAAGAGCTTACTCCAGGCTGCACGACAGCAGCTGTGACGGCTATGCAAGGATCCTGGCAGCGATCAAAAGTCCACCAACGTCTCGACAACATCCACAAGACGACCAACGGACGACGGTGACGACGAAAACGACATATTTGTGCCTGCAATGCCAAATGTCAGCAACTCAGGCGAGAGGCATCGCAAAGAGCATTCGTTTGGTAGGCTGGACTGCAGCATGCAAGGCTACAGCTGACACTACTTAGCTGTCGAATCGACGCATGGCCATGTGCTCTGCCACGACTGCCAGACTTCGTGTACGACCCACCTTCGAGGACCTTCGCCTCGCCGGCATGCCCAAACGAGAAAGAGGAAGCATTCATCAATCACATCTGACCAGGAGAGAAGCGGCTGGTCGCTTACGAACACATCTACCAACTCTTGCGCCACTACAGGCCTACGAGGCAATACAACATGGGTCCAGACATGCTTCATGTCAGTCATCCTGCAGTCTTTGATCCACAATCCATTCATAAGAGCATTCTATCTGAACGAAGGACACAAGAGCTCGGAATGTGAGAGGACGGCATGCACGAGCTGTGCCATGGATGAGATCTTCACAGACTTCTATGGGCAAGAGAAGCGAGAGGGATATGGTGCAGTGCTGATGTTACAAGGTTGCTGGAAGGGTGGTGGGGCTAGCAGGATACAGTCAACAGGATGCTCATGAGTACTTGGGAGCTATGCTCAACAGCTTGCATACGGCTATCCTGGACGACGAGATGATCCATTGAGCAAACAGAGATGCCAAGGACTGCGACTGTGTCATACACCAGACCTTTGGAGGCACCTACCGATCTACCGTACCTGCAAAGCGTGCAAGAACACAAAACGACCACCTACGACCCATTCACAGACTTGTCTCTAGACATTCGCAACACCTCAGTCAGCGTCAAGAAGAAGAAATTGGCATTGCAAATGGCACAGCCCCAAGGAGACCCTGCCAATGGACCTGTCAGAATGTCTCGATCGCTTCACTAGTGCTGAGGTACTGAGCTCAGACAACTACAAATGCCGCAAGTGTGATCGAGGACAAGAAGCAGAGAAGAGATCAAGCTGCACAGTCTGCCGCCAGTACTGCCGATTCATCTGAAGCGCTTCTCACACTCCAAGACCTCATCGCAGAGCACCAAGATCGACACGAGGGTGAGGTTTTCCATTCTCCTTCAACATAGCATCATACACCACAGCACATTCGCCAGTCAAGCCCAAGACTTCTCGCAGAGCAGCTGCTGAAGATTCAGACGATGGCGAGGAGAAGGAGAAGTTGCCAGATAAGCCGACCCTACATACTGGCTCAGCAGCGTGGTAGTGCACAAGGGCAAGATCGACAATGGCCACTACATCTCTTACTCGCGGCAAGGAGATGAGTGGTTTCGATTTGATGACAGTATGGTGGTTAAGGTGGACGATAAAGAAGTGCTTGGCGCTGAGGCATACATGCTCATTTACATCATCCAGGATCTGGAGGCTTCAGCTTGAGCGAAGCAAGCATGGCGACGCGTGGCTGTGTACGATGGACAAGAGACGGCGTTCGATGGATGGGAACCAGGCATGGCAGCTTGTACATTGCTTTGATTCATTTTGTATGAATACACACGCCTGTCTCACAGGCTATATGCCAGACAAGGGAAAGATTCATCTATTGGTTGTCCAAAACGTGCAGGGTACTTCTTCTCTTCCCTCTTCTCACGCTCCGTCATTGGTGGCAGATCGTAGTATTGTGAGCTTCGATATGCTTGCTGCGAAAGTGTCAGTGAAGTCACACAGCCTTTGCATATCACTCACCAAGGTACTTGAATGTGTGCTGTGCAATGTCAGTTGGCTCAATACCAAGATCCTTGAAAGTCTTTGCATTAGGATCGATGAATTGGTTCAGGAATTCTCGCTCAATCTGGTCTTTCGCTGGAGGTTGGCCACCAAAGTGCCTTGTGGAACACCTCAGCAAGTGGTGCCAGCACAGCCTTTGGCAAGTTGATGTGTCGTCGCTTGTTGACAATCTCACGGTCGACAAGCTCGCTGATCTCCTTCAAGCTGTACTCCTTTGGTCCATACAGGGTCGAAAGTCTCAACAGCAGTGCTGCATCGTAGCCAATCTTCTCCAGGCCTCAAACCCACATCAGTGACGTGCACGGTCGGAAACGCTCCTGCATGTCGTTGGCTGTGAACATGCTGCCTGGCTTGGCAAGCTTGTGCAGTAGTCTGTCTTCGAAACCGAAAATTGGTGCTGGGCCCCAAGGGTTGTCTCTGGGAAGATCTCTCGTGCGACCTGCTCGGCTCGCCATTTCCCGGGGCGGAAGAACTTTGATGGTGATTCTGGGTGGACGGAGTGGAGGAGACCTGGATGAACGATCACAGTCGTACTTTGCGACTGCGTTGCGATGCGGATTGTGCCTTCGACATGGACATCTCAAATCAAAGTTCTTGGTTGTGTAGTCGCGACCACAGGTTGAAGACCATGTCAGAGTGTCGTACTGACTCTTCAATGGACTCTGTGTTTCGCAGATCGTACTCAATGAAGACGATTCCTCCCCTAGATCTCCTGTGACCTTCAAGTGTCGCTTGCCATCTCTTCTCGGAATGGAATGACTACAGTGCATTCCTGCTCTTGCCAGTCTGTTGACAATGTATCGTCCCAAAAAGCCAGTAGCACCAAAGACTGTCGCAGTGTGTCCTCCCAAGCTGTGTCGACCTCCAGCAACTCGTATGATAGGCTTGCCGGTTTCTCGTGATTGCAATGTCCTGAGGAATCGCTTGGAGGTTGGGTTTGTGAGCAGCGGCTTCGTCAATGCCGCAGCAAGGACTGTCGGCGGCTGGCGAAGCGCCATTGTGGTGTGTGGTGAGGTGTCGGAGGGGAGAGAGGTGATTGTCTGCGCACTGCTCGCACGTCGGAGTGAGGTGAAGCAGATCTGCTTGCTGCTGTCATTGCAAATTGGGAGCTTGGGACAATTCGTGCCTGAGGCAGACGCAGCCACATGTCGTAGACCTACACCTCACGCGAGACTTGGAAACTCGATCACTTTTTTTTCCACACAACAAAGAGCTTCACTGCACACATGGAGAACGAGAAGGTGTAAAACTTCCTTGGAGACCTTCGCGACAACGTCGACAAAATCGCTGGTGCCCGCAGTGCTCAACCTCGAAGAGCACTGGGAACGAAAGCTGTGGCATGAGTTGACAGAACTGCTGCCTCGACTTCTTTAGGCAGGAAGAGAGTGCACCACAAGCGGATCTCAATCTACGAGAATTTCATCAAGAGCTTTGCAGACAAGATCAATCAATTGAACGGTCAAGCTTGGCCTTGGAGCATCGTCACAGATTGAAGGTGTGTTTGCCTCAAGACGATGTCGTACAGTGCTGACCTGCACAGATGAAGCAGCACAACTGAAGTTCTAGAAGCTCTTGCCACCAGAGTTGATAAGCCAGCATCCAAGGACGCCTACGTATTCGCCCTCACCTCAGGTTGCTTCAGCACGACTGCGCCTGGACGAGAATCCCCCAAGCGAGGAAAGATCTGGACAAGTGTGAAGATACTGGACACATTCGACTCAGTGGAGACAGTGTGCATGCGAGCTTCTACAGGGTCAGGCAGACTACTACAAGAGACAGAATGCGTTTGCGTCATACTACCGAACGACGCTGCTATACCTGGCCTGCGTCGAACTGGAAGAGATGGACGGAAGAGAGAGACAAGGACGGCTTTCGAATCTCTCGATCGCAGCTCTGGTCTCGGATACAATTCAACTTTCGGAGAGCTGCTCCTTCATCCTATACTGGACAGCCTGAAGAAGACAGACCATGCATGGCTACGAGATCTGCTGTTTGCCTTCAACGCTGGTGATCTTGGCGCATACCAGATCCTGCAACAGCACTTGCAAGGCAACCCTCTCCTCCAGCGCCATCAGCAGTTCCTGTATCAGAAGATCTCGCTGTCAGCACTGACGCAGCTGGTCTTCTCACGAGCACCAAACGATCGCAGCATGACCTTTTCCACCATCAGCGATGAGACAAAGGTCCGACCAGACGAGATGAGCATCTGATCATGAAGGCGCTAAGCCTCGGCTTGCTCAGAGGCAGCATTGATCAGGTATCAGAAGTCGCACGCATCTCGTGGGTGCAGCCAAAGGTTCTGGATCGAACAGGCATCGAGGGAATGCGCAGTCGTCTCAAGGATTGGGACACTGTGTGTTGAGAGACTGGGCAACTGGATTGAGACTGCTGGACAAGATGTGTGGGCTGCATGAGCATGATTGCGATTGAGCTTTGCGGTATGTGCATAGCGAGGCGTTTCGTGAAACATGGAAGACACAATCAGGCATTCTCAGCACATGTAGAGCATAGAAGAAACGATCAGCAATCGTTCTGCTGTGCTACGAAGTATCAAACGAAAAATGTATAACATGAGATGAGATCTGCTCGGTTCAGTAGTGTTGGGGAAGTGACGATGGTTTTCAGGCTTCAACTTCTTGATGCCTGCATGCCTAGACTTGCCTATTCTGACATTCTATAAGAGCACACACTTCCCACGGTAACGACATGACATGACAGCATTCTTCAATAGCATGGCGTTCAAGACTGTTGACCTCTTTGGTGGTGCTCTCACAGCAGAAGTCCATCGTCTTTCGCTGATGTCAGGTGAGTCTCTGCCGTCAATGATCAACTACTCTGACCCTGCCCAGCAATATCAGACAGATTCCAGATCATCAGGAAGTCTACCTAGACTCACAAGGTTCTCAAGTACGTTATTGAGATTCTAGAAAGAGTGGACAAGCAGATTCGATGCACTCAATACCATCTAGAGGATATAGTGGAAGGCGACATCAATGCCACCAAGATCATCACCACTGCAGAAGCACACTTCTCAAAGCTGCCGTAGTGGTACACAAGCATATGAGCGATCCGCTGACGCCATACAATAGACAGGCAACCCAGCATACACTCTCTTGCAACAGCACCGGCAGACGAGAAGCAGAAAGGTCGAGCCAACGAACCGACTTTGTCGCCATCTACCTCACATTACTACGACTTGTAGACAAGAATACAGACATGCTGCTTGTAGTCAATGTTCCTTTCATCAGGATCAGTACGATCAAGTACATCAACCTGGGACGCTGGCCAGCTCGGAAGTCTTGGCGACAGTGCTCGCCTCGTGCGAGAGAAGCTTCTGCAGACTTTGACATCAAGGACTGGTCACTCTTTGGCGGGAGTAGTCTGCTGGCATTTAGAAGTCAACATCACAAATCTGTGATGAGGATGCGTAAAAGAAGGACCATCATATAACCTGTCTGGAAGAAAGCTTGCACCCCAATGCCCACAAGCCTCTTCCTCCAGATGCATCAGCTCATCATTCAAAAACTCATTCCAATCGCAAGTCATACTCTTCCAACGTGATACCTTCCAGCTCAGTGGTACGGTCTCAAGTCCTCAAGACTACAAGTCCACTGCAGCCTTCTTGGACTCCGATACTTCTCACCGTCTCGCCTGACCCTTTCTTTACTGGCACCTGGCATCTCCTGGCGGATAGCAGATATTCTCCTTGACGAACCCAGCTAGCCATGACTTGGAACCACGTCTTTCGTGGCACAGGCTTGATTGGAAAACTGAGGCGGCATACACACAAGTGTGTCGAGAGGGTCGATTCTTGGGTGCGCTTAAAATCAGCCTGGCAGTCC
>JAMXBC010000740.1:0-14569 GCA_024138005.1 Lumnitzera racemosa
TTTCATAGTCTTAATTTTTATTTTTAAAAAAGGGGGGGTCCTAATTGAAAAATATAATAAAAAAAGAAAAAAATTAATAAAAATTAACAAATAATGAAAATACAAAAAAAAATAAGAAAGGAAAAATCATAAAATTTCGTAGATTTTTAAGAAAATAATTTATATTAGGAATAATTAGTTTAGTATTAGTTTTAGTTTTAGTTTAGTTAAAAATTTTAGTTTAGGGATTCAGATAGTTTAAATATAATTTAATTGAAATGAATGTCAAGACGCAGACTAACAGCTTAACGGATAAGTAACGGAGCACTTGGGTGGATATAGTTGGAGGTCACGAATTCGAGTCGCAGCAGTCACTTATGTCTTTGTTTTTCTATCTTTGTAAAAGAAAGATGAACAAAATTCATATCTAAGATTATTTGAATCTAGTTGGTTTATTAAAGATTTAGTTTAATAAATTAATTAGATATGATGAGATATGAGTTGGGAGCGATGTATAAAACTACTCGTACACAGCAGGCGATAGTGGACCCCAAAAAAAAAAAAAAGAAAGACATCAATCTTCTTCATCCACCATTACTGCTGCAACTTAACACAGCACAAAACAAAATAGCTTGATCCCCGCACCGTGCGCAATCCTGGACACACTTTACACAACACAAATCACACGCAGACAGCAGGAAATATACACAGCAAACCAGCCGCAATCCAACAACGAACAGCGCAGCCGCAATCCACGCAGCAACCACAATCCAGAACAGTAGTGGAACGACAGCGAAACAGCAATAGAACAGCGGCGGAACAGCAGCAGAACACCAGTCTGCAGTAGCCCAACTCGAAGGATACAGCAGCTGAACTCCGACCAGTCGACAGCAGCCCTTCACGTCCACTGCAACAGACAGCCGAATTATCATTAGCACTTCACTACAATTTGTACCGACACGATCGCCGAACAAGCAACCGATGCTCGCAGCCCGAATATGTCGAATCTCCAATAGCCAGTCTACAACCAACCCAACGCCACAGACGTACAACAGTTATCAGCAATTCACTACAGCCAACCCAACGCCACAGACGTACAACAGTTATCACAATTCACAAATAGCTGCACATAATCCTGCCCACTTGCAATAGCAATCTTCTTCAACAACCAGTTTCGCAGCAGCATACGCAGCTAACTAGGATCACCAACGCGACGCAGTCCACACACGTACATCCACTTTCCTTCACCAAATATCAAGTCAGGTTTGATTATTGTTTATTTATTTATTTATTCAATTATTATTATTTAGTTAAGTTTATAATATGGTATGTAAATAGATATGTATATATATTAGTTTAAGCTTGTTTTCCATAGTTTAGATGTCTTTTTCATAGTTTAGGTTTCTTTTCTATGATTCAGACATCTTTTCTATAATTTAGATTTTTTTTCTCTTTTTTTTTCTATGGTTTAAAAATCTTTTTCATAGTTTAGATATCTTTTCTATGATTAAGCATCTTTTCTATGATGAGGAAATTTTTTTCTTTCTTTCTTTTTATGTTTTAAGCATCTTTTCTATATAAAAAGCTTCATCATGTAGAATGTTGCATATTTCATAAAATCTTTAGGTTTTTTTTTTTTAAATAAAACAATTATCACTTAGTTATTTTAAATAAAAATTTTAATTTGGTACTTTTCAAAAGATTAGGTTTTTAGGTTTTTTTTTATATATATGTTAGGAATAAAAATTAGGCTTCTAGGGATTTTTCTTAATAAAAATAAAATGGTTAATAAAAACGTAAATTCAACCAATCATTTTTTATAAAAAGAACCAACACATTAAAGTTTTCGAAAAGAACTACGATCGTCTAATCCCGACTAACGAGTACGTAGACACCTTCTTGGCGTACGATAAAATATGTAAGAAACTTAGGTTCTTTTATTTTATTTATTTTTTAAATATTATAATTAGAAAAATAATTCTAATTTCAGTAAATAGATAGTGGTACTCGTTAGGGTTTAATAGGTTAGCCCCCGAATTCGGAACCCTCTGGCTCTTCATTAAATTTGAAATCAAAGACCAGTAGCTAAATCATAATCAATTTACCCAATTGGTTATGGTTTTTTTTTCTTTTCCCGACTTCGGTCGGGTGAGTGACTCCAAAAATGATTTTCAATAAAAAACCGAAATTTCTCAATTTCTTTAGTTGAGGATTAATATTAAATGGGTTAGGGTTTGGTATTAATCAAGAAATGAGAAATCAATTTTAAATAAAAGAAATAGAAAAAAAAATCAAACTCGACACTTTCCAACTTCTTCTCAAGAGTAAGTGGGGGTATTGTCGATTATTGAAACCTTGGTAAAGGCAAATTTGATCTTTATGGGGTTAATTCCTTATCTGCCATTGTTGGCCTTGACCCTGATTTCGACCTCTCTAAGAAAGTTAAGGTGGCTCTCTACTTTGGATTGTAGAGGTCACTGTAGAGGATTATCCTAAGGTTTGTAGGCTCCCTAAAAAATCAACCTCTTCTGTTTGCTCACAACCTACAATCCTCTCTTAGGTGAAGTTGTTGGAGCTACATTGTAGTTGTTGTGAACCAGTCGAGAGGGATTGAATTTTCTTACTCAACATCTTGACGCAAGTGGTGTGGGACATGTCTTGCATATGAGTGCGAGTAAGCGGATCCGAGGTCTATTTAGTCTGAGTCAAGACTAGAGCAGGTCGATGTACGTTTGGCTTCGATTCCCAAGAAGAAATGAAGATCACCAAGGACAGGGCCTTGGCTTCAAAGCTAAACATTTAGAAACTATTATATACGTTAACACCTTCCCAAACTCCACTGATTCATTGAGTGGCTAAAGACTGTACAGCGTTAAGGTCAAATATACTACAACTTTTTTCTTCCCCTTTGGGTTCTCCTATTAGTAATTATTCATAGTCACACCTTCTATCAAAGTCTAGACTTCTTCGGGTGTCTTGGTATTGAGTGTACATTTGGCTACTACATCTATAATTTGTCTGGTAAAGAGATTGAGACAATTGTAGAAGGTTTGCATTTTCATCTAAAGAGGGAGGCCATTATGTAGACACACCTTAAAAAGTCCTTAAAGCACTCCCATGTGTCGTATAAGGTTCACCCTCTATTTGGGTACAAGATGAGATGTCGGCTCTAAGCTTGGTAATTTTCACAAGTGGAAAATACTTCTCCAAGAACTTTTCCGCCAATTCATTCCAAGTTGTGATTGAATTGCTTTTGCTAGGGAATTCAAGCACTGCTTAGGTCGATCGTGTAGGCACAACTAGATAGCATCATCAATTGCCCCATTAACTTGAAAGTATCACATATTTCCAAAAAACTAGAAATATGTGCATTGGGATCTTCATCTTCGAGGCCGTTAAATTGTACAAACTACTACGCCATCTGAATAATGTTCGACTCGATCTCGAATTGGCCGTAACAATTGGCCGGTTGATGCAGGATTGGGTACCGGTTAATGACGGTTGAGAATAGTCCTACATGGTCCAATTTTGTTCCCCATTGTTAGCCATACTATTGTCGAGTAAGCTCTTGTGATCGGATTCTTGTTTTACTGCTTGATTCTTGACTTCGCCTTCTAATAACTCCACTTCGTCTTTTAATCTAATCAAAGATCCTTGGTGTATCGCCTTTACTGTTTCTTTGACAAATAATTACCTCAAATTGCACAAAGCCATCCTTTAAATCTCAAGATCAATTTTAATCAAATCCTTTGACCGGCTTCTTGTCATGCACTACACTAAGAAAATAAAGAATTTAGTCAAGATCAAACAAAAAATTCAAGAAAAGAAAATAAATTAAGAAATATAAGAAGAAGAAAAAATGGTTTTCATTAATAAATCTACTAGCTTTCTCAATATTAAAAGTCCCCAACAACGGCACTAAAAACTTGATGTATGCAAGTGCACCTATCAATTTATAACATAGTGCATTAAGTCCAAATGTCTCTATTATCTAATTGAAAAATTAAATTTCAAGAAAATTAAAGAAGTAAATCTAAATTATTTCTAAAACTAATTTAAAGATTAACTAAGATGCAATTCAAGAATTAACAAAAAAACAATTCAATTGGAAATTAATTCAAGATTCAATGTTGTACCTAGATCTTGCTTCATCTAGATCTAACATGTAATTTTCTTAAAAATCATCTAATTTATTCTTTTATTTTTCTTGATCGAGAGAATTCTCTACTAAAATTAATCACTTTCTCATAATAATTAACTATAACCCCAGAATCTCTTTTTAATAGCAAGACCTTGAATTGCATTACTAAACGATAAATCCTTAATGTTTTAATTTGAAATTCTAGAAGAATCTTGCAATATTATCTCTAATCTTCCAATAATTCTCATCAACTATGCCTAGATCTAATCTATTTTTATAGAAAAGAATAGAAAAAAGCATCATGAAATCTAAATAAAATTAAATCTTAAAATATTCTTTCTCGTTGCTTTCTTGATTGCTCTTGGCTTAAAAAATTCCATAAAAGTCATGCCAAATGTTCTTAAAAATAGACCTTAATAAGGATTGATATATGAAGAGATAAAAAAAAAATAAGTCAGTTAGAAAAGATACGATCGGGGACACAACTGTATCTTTTGGTTGTGTCTTTAACTGCGCTTCACATTTATCTTTTTTTTTTTTTAACTAGAAACGATACAACTGACGACCCTGGTTGTGTCCTAAGTTGTAACCAGTAAAAATCAGCTGTGTCGTAACTTGCTCATTTTAACCTCAATTTAAGTGAAAATTATTTTTATCTTCTTTTTTTCTCACGTATATCGTTTCAAACTTAAAAAACAAAATTTTACTCAATTAAGTATTATTATTTAAAAATAAATTCAAATATCAAAGAAAATCATTAAATAAAATATGTGCAAATTTCAAACTCATTACATTCTAAGCTGACATGTCTACATTTAAATCAAAGATAAGGCTTTGGCGGTAAGTATCGTTTTTTTTTTTTTAGGTCACATAGACAACATTGAAACGGATAGGCTCATTTATCGAGGCTACACTTCTAATGCTGATAAGAAAATGATCGGGCCTAATTTAGCTTTAAAGAACAATACGAATGATCAAGCTCTAGTTTCAAGTTATACAAAAGGTTTCTCTTTGAGGCATCGAGTTCCTTTTTTAAGTCTTCTAAAATATACATATACAATGGATTATATTTGGGTCACAAAATTCTTGGTAACTAAGGGCCTAATGATGAAGAAAAATTCGTTCTTTTAAAAATTTTATGAGCTTAAATCACCTGCAAAGGTGATCTTAAATTTTATTTTGTTATAAAATCTACATTGAGATGGAATACTATTGGTTCAAGTGTTTTTTTATTTATTTATTTCTTGTTCTCTAGGTAGGTTATAGATGCTGGTATGAATTTTGTGCCTCTTTTAAAAAAAGCCTTTACCTTAATCTACTATCACATTAGATCAAATTTATAATTTGTTGATGAAGTAACCCATATTTCGAGCAATGTATGTAGTAGATTACATCAAGCGTTGAATTTGGAGTATCCTTTTGTAACAGCACCACAACTATGACAACTTTTATTACTTTTTATAATGTTACTCATTTCATTCATCTCCCTCCTCCTCCATCTACTTCAAAACTTTATACTATAACTCTAAATTTAGCTTAATCTCCTACAATTCACCACATGTCCACCACTATCATTATGACGACTCTTGTTGTTTTTTAGAATGTCACTCATTTCGTTCATCGCCCTCCTCCTCCAAGCTTTGTAACCATAAACTCTAAATTTCACTCAATCTCCTACAATACACTAATTTTTACACCACCATATCTATAACAACTCTTGTTGCTTTTCAAATTGTTACGTATTTCATTCATCTCCATCCTCCTTCATGTAATTTAAACCTTGTACCATAAACTCTAAATTTTACCTTAATCTCATGCAATCCACCATTAAAGTCAAATGGGTTTTTGCTTTTCACTCACAATGATTTAAAAATAAAAAGATAAAAAAAAATCTATACTTTACCCTTTGTAACTACCTTTGACCTTTAACTAAAATCGAGAAATATCCATCCTGTCGAAATCCTCCACAACATTGGCTCTCAATGAGTGTTAGGATTATAAATTTTGCTGAGAGCATACTGTTGCAACTTTCTCTATGTCGAAGAGAAGAAGGATATTCAAGCATGTTGTTGCCACTTGCTCTGTGTCTAAGAGAAGAAGGATATTCATAGACAATATTAAGCATAAGGTAAATCAATGCTCATACCACATACTAGTAAGCTTAGAGAGAGAAACTTTTCCTTCTCTCTAGAATCACCTAACCGACCAACACCCTGTGGAGAAGGTTGCCGGCCTCCAAGAGGCTTTGGCAACCATTTTTTGTCTCTAATCAATCGTCTTCCATTGTTTATCTCACTACAACATCAAAATCTAAAGGCCAGGTACTATCTTGGCATGAAAAAAAAAAAACCATACTTTTTAAAAGGGAATCGGCTATGTTGTTGAAAGATGATGAGATATAAAAGTTGTGTTCTCCTTTAAAATTTGCTTTGGTTGATTCATTCTTTATTCTCGCCTTCTATGCAAGAGCTTATGGACTTTTTCGTTGGAAGTGGACTTAAAGGCCAAGTAAAGTTTGGTCTATTGAATCAAGACATTTTTTTATTCACCCAACTTTTTTAGGAAGATTGCACAAGGATTTGGGAGAGGAAAACATAGATGATCAATTTATCTTTGATGCGGGTTTTAGTAAAATGGTCTCCTTCCTCTCATCAAAATATTGAGAGTCCCACTACTTCGATATGGATTGCTTTTCCTTATCTCATTGTACACTTTTTTGAAAAATAAATGTTTTTTTGCATTAGCTTCTACTTTTGGAACTCCTCTGAAAGTGGATGAACCAACAACAAATCTTTCATAACCTTCAATAGCTAAGGTTCTTGCAAAAGTTGATGTTTCTGAAAAAATAAAGATAGCATATGGATTGGTATTGAGAAAAGATAGGTTTTATTAACCTATTTACTTTGAAAATATTTTTGCTTATTACTTTGACTATTTTAATATGGGCCATTCTTTGAAAAATGCTTGCAAAGTACCCCATCTTAAAAGAGTCTAATAAGGAAAAAAGTACAAAAAAACCTCTCAGGTTGATTAAAAACTCTTCCATCCTCGAGGAGGACAAAAACAAAAATGTTAAGCAAGTATATATCCCAAAAATAGCTGTGAGTTCAAAGGAGAAAGGTTTAAAAATACTATCGACTTGGGACAATTCTCAAGAGAATGATACTTCTAATGAAAAAGTAAATGTAGATGAGCATGCAGGTAATAATGATAAAACTTACCCTAACTATTCTCCTAAGGAGGATGAAAGTAACTCCAACAGCAACAAAGAAAAAGGAGGATACCAAGGAAATTTCTTCCTTTCCTCCTTATTCGAACCAAGGAAATAATGAATCAAATGACAAGGTCAATCCATCTCAAATCAAAGAGATCATTCGAGAGCATATTAACTAAGAACAAACAAGTAATAAGCATGATCTCAATAATATTACGTGTCAAACTTTCTTTGTTTCAGATGACATTCCAAATAACGGATTGATTAGAGACAAAGATGAAGCAATAAATGATCTTTTGGATTCGTCATCTGAAATGGAGGGTGGGGATAAGGAAAAAGGTGGATGACGAAGATCTGGGACTTTGATCCTACCTCCAACTTTTATAAACTTAATCAAAAAATGTTTGAGAGGTAACTTAGACAATAATGCTCGTGCAACTTCTTTAGCTAAGGAAAGAGGTATGTCTTCTCTCCTTATATCTCCTAAGCGTATAAAGGCAAGTGCAAGATTATTTGCCCAACATAACCAATTACCATAAGATCTCTTTTTTGGAACATTGGGGTTTTAGCAAATGGAAGGTCTATTAAAAGATTACATAAGCTTGCTATCCTTCATAAACTAGATTCAATCATGATTAATGAACTAATGACTTCAATTGATAATTTGGAAAAGATTGCAAAATCCTTAAGATTTAAAAACTTCTATTCAAATAATAACTCAAAAATTTGGATTCTGTGGCATAACTATCTAATTGTGAAATCTTGAAAGAAAACGAATCAACTTGTTCACATGACATGACAATGGCTTTCTTTCCCTTCCATGTTACTGTAGTATATGCTAAATGCTCCAGGAACGTTAAGAAAATTTATGTAGGAGGATTTAGCATCCATACATAAGATCACTAATGGCCTTTAGATGGTCATTGGCGATTTAATACAGTCTTATCTCCTCATGGAAGGAAAGGTGGAAAGAAAAATGACTAGGGTTCCATGTAAGATTTCTAAGATATGCTTCTTTCTTGTAATTTTCTTTGATGTTGGCTTTTTTGGAATCCATTCACATGGTTAAGGAATAAAACTTATGTTAGATTAGATAGGGCTTTTAATTAATGCCGATTAGATTTTAAAAATTTGAGTCCATTCATGTATCATCTGAACAAAACATGTTCCAATCATTCCCCTCTTCTTGTTGAATTTTCTAGTAAGAATGGTGATAAAGGTTCTAAGTTTAGGTTTCAAAATATATGGGATTAAACACCATTCTTTTTTAAATATGGTTAAATCCTCATAATATGAATAATGCAGTGCTCAAAGTCTTATTAAATTTCAACTTAAGCTTCAAAGGTCTTAAAAAATACTCTTATAAGCTGGAATAAAGGAACTTATGGTAATATTCATAAAAAGTAAAGGAAGCAATTAATAAATTAGAAAACCAACATATGTTGGATAATAAAGATGAATCTTATCTTAAATGTTTAAAAAGCTAAAAGAGACCTGTTGAACTTATTGAATAAGAAGAAATCTTTTGGAAACAAAAATATAAAATAAATTGGCTAAAAGATGGGACAAAACTCTAAATATTTTCATGTGGTGGTTAAAGAAAGAAGAGTTAGAAATGCTATATCAAAAATTAAAGATCAAAATAGTGATTGGGTTAAGGGAGATGCTCTTGGCTTGATAGGAATCAATTACCCGGACCGATCATACATAGTCGAGCTAGAAGACTGTAAGAACTCACACGAAGGATATGCTTAAACCTTGATTCAAGATAAGGATTCTTATTCTGATTTCTATCTTTTACACTATTGCCAACCTAAGTGCTAATCCCTTATTAGTATCAGTGCCATTTATAAGCTAGCAAGTGATCACATCGACCTCCCGAACCAACTAGCATTCGAACCCAATTCGAGCTAGCCAGCATCAAACCTCAATCCGAGCTGGCTCCTGAGTTGACCAGTATTCGACCTTTGTTCGAGCTAAGTTGTAGATATCTGACTGAAGAGATCTAAACATCCTTAAATGATCAAGCTCTAACTTAAACTAGAACAAGTCTACTCTGACTGTAGACTTTTCCTTCGCTTCATCTGAATTGTATTGTAATACAAACCGCAACCACCATACGACACCTATCTTTTGGCACAACATTCTGGAATGATTTTTTACTTTTTCGTATAGAATATTTTTTATCTCTTTCAGTATATTTCATGTATTCAATTTGTAAATTACCCTTTTGTCTTTTCATATATGTATTGTAACCCTATTAGGGTGAATATATAAACCACAATTTATTATACGCAGACATCAACACCTCATTATTGAATATTATTAGTTTCCTTATTAAGCAATCTTAGTATTCTCGCTCTCTCTTAACTTTTATCTATTCTCTTTAGTAAGAAGCAGTGACGAGTAACCTATGATTCAAAATAGTGAGTTATATCGAGTGAATTGTAGAGTGAGCAAGATTAGTCTATGCATCAATACAATTGGTAGCTATCCGGATTTACTAATCCCCCTTTGTTTTCCTTTAGTTCCTTTTCATTACAGTGCTCGTCCATGTGTTCGACCTTGGAAACGCATCATGATCCTTCTAATATAAATTTTTTTTAGGTTATCTTGTCCAAAGATCAAGATGTAGAACAATTTCTAATGATCGAGTTGGTTATCTAAAGTGATAAATGAAAACGACAACAACAATTAATTAAGACACCATCTTTTAAGGAAGTTACATAGGTAATATCCGATCTCAAGCCGGATTCTTAACTCGAGCCATATGGGTTTGGTAGCCTCTTCTTTAAACATTGTCGAAGATTATCGATATGGACTTTTATGAGGCTGTCCTGAATTTCTTTGATGGATATCCCCTCCCTAGGTTTTACACTTCTACCACCATTGTTTTAATCCTTAGGAATTTCAACTATTAATCTTAGAAGGATTTCAGGCCTATCAGTGTATGCAACACAACTTCAAAAAAATTTGAAAATCCTCAATAAAAGGCTAAGTGGAATCCTTCCTAAGATCATCTCCCTTAACAAATCTAATTTTATTAAAGGTAGAAACATTATTGATAACGTCTTTCTGGTCTAAGAGTTATTATATAATTTGAATCGCAAAGTAATGGATAGTAACACTTTCATGAAACTTGATTGAAAAAAGCATATAATAGGCTAGATTTGGGACTTTCTCTTTTCTATACTTGACAATTTGGGCTTTCATTGGAAATTTACATATTTGGTTAAATGAATCATATGCAATAGCTAGTCCACTGTCCTCATTAATGGAAAAAAACTCTGGTTTCTTCACATTTACTGAAGGTTTGTGTCAGGGGAATCCTTTATCCCTTTCCTTATTTATTTTAGTTGCTAAATATCTATCTCAAGGATTAAACAATTTGTTTGAAAGATACTTATCTATCAAGTATAGGACTTCCTCCCCAATTTAGATTTCTCACTTGTGTTTTGCAATAACTATATTTTTTCCTTAATGGTTCTACTCCTTCTATATCTAGGGTATTAGATTTCCTTCATCACTATGAGTGAGTATTAAGTTAAAAGATCAATAATCACAAAAGCTCCCTCTTAGTTCTTGAAAAGACAAAAGTTGCCAAGAAACAGACTCTTAAACTCCTTATAAGGATGAATCTTCAAAATCCTCAAATGGTTTGTCTTAGTTGTCCTCTTGTTACTAGTCAAAGAAAAAGATAAATATTTAATGACATCTTTGAAAAAGTTTCTATTAGGCTTAAAAATATATGCTAATCTTTGGCTCTTTGTTGGGGGTAGAATCATTCTTATCAAAAGTGTCTTAACCTCCTTACTTCTTTATCTATTCCTAGCTATCTAACCTCTCGAATGGGCGATAGAAAAAGCTAGAAAATATGTTTGCAAAATTCTTTTGAGGGGATTCTACTAAGTCTATAGCTACCTACTAGGTTTCTTGGGATAAGTTATGCCTTCCTATAGAGGAAGGTGGAATTGGTGTCAGATCTCTAAGGGACTTTTCAAAAGCTTTTGAAAATAAAATTTGGTGGAAATTCAAAATTGAAAACCCCATTTTCTTTCAGTTCGTGAAATCAAAGTACCTTAAAGGTAAATAACCTTCTAAGGTTACTGCTTCTAAAGTCTTTTCTCCATTATGGAAAAGAATCTTAAAAGCTCATAATATGGCTAAAAAGCTCATTTATTTTATTTAAGTAAGGTTGATGTAAATTTTTGGTTTGATCAATAGCACCCTGAAGCCATCTCTTTTCTCGGTTCCCTATCACTTCTCCTCATATTTAGTGAAGGATCTTTGAGCCATGATGGGTAAGATGTAGATGGGCTTAGTAGATCACTTCCTAATGTTTTTGTTGAGGAGACATTACACATCAATTTGAACCCGGAAGTAGCTAACTCTACCTTTGGAAAGCTTTTACTAATGGTCAATTTTCAATGTCTGGTGCGTGGAATATTATTAAAACTAAGGCCCATCGACTTAGCAATCACACTCTTTCTTGGAACAATTTCCTACCTAATCAAAATTTCTTTCTTCATTTAGAGGGTTATTAGATTATTCATACCCACAAAAGATAATCAGCATTCTTAGGGGTAAGATTCTAGCTTCTTAATGTATAAATTGTCATAAGGATGGTGAATCAGCTATTCATGTCCTTTTAACTTATTGTTATACTAGAGATGTTTGGAATGGTTTGTGGCTCATTACTTTGGTATCTTCCTATTTCAAACATCTTTGCCATTAATACCATGTTAAAGTTTTGGAAAGCAGAACTGGTAATGTTACTAATCATACTAGAATTTTCATTCCTTCTCTTACCTTATGGCGTCTTTAAGGTGAAAGAAATAATCTCAAGCTTTGAAATATTAGCAAACCTCCTCATATTTTGTCAATCAAATCATTGATGATCTTATTATGTTTGGGAGGGCTAACCTGCTTACTTTCTGACAAATCAAGGATGATGAGAATATTTTTAGATGCATTACCAAACCTTCAAAAAAGAAAAACTTTGTTCTCTCTCTTGAGCTCATTGTCATAACCTTAAGGAAGGTTTAGTAGAATTGCCTAAAATTTTCCTATCATGTATGCACCTATAATACGAAAATTGCCTTGCAAGTCAAAGATTACAAAACTCTAAATGGTTAGTCATTAAGCTTTTCAATTTTAATTAATTAACTTACTATAAAATATAATTAACTATGGATATCCGATATATTCTACAATCCATCAGGATCATAAAAAATCGATATCTCTACCAAATAATAAATTAGGGTTTAAGACAACTATATAACTTACAAGAAATGCTAAATTTACATAATTCTAATATATAAATAATTTCTAAATAAAAGTTTCTATACCAGCTTTACATTCCTCAATTAACTCTAACAATATCATATATATCTTCAATTTGCACTATGCACTCAAGGTTTATCCCAGCTCAACTTAAATAAACCTGTAAAAGAAACTTTAAAGGAATAAGCAAACCACAGCTCAGTGAATTCGTTCCTTACCATCATCGTTCAAAACAAATTATTAAACATTATTAGACATATACAATCTATCTATAAGCAAAAAGAAAGCATACGCAATGAATGCAAGCAACATAATTGTAAAAGTCTAAAACTATGGAAGGTATAAATTTACATCGTCTAAATGTCAATTATCTTCTATATTTACCCATATGGAGCACCTCACCTTACCACATAAGGTTGCTTAAGGGCACTATCCCTCTAGATGACACTCAGCTATTACTCTAACCCAGAATAGTAATCAATATAGGTAGACTCCAACTAAGGCCATCTATTAGATATATCCAAGACTCCTTGGGTACACAAAGTGAGTCCTATTGTATCAAAATATATCCACAGCCCCATGAGTACAAATATGCAAGTCTCGTGCAATAATAGGAAATACTATGCTATCTTTGCCTTAACGATAAAAATATCATTCATAGGTACTACAAACCCTCGTAGAAATCACACAAAATATATTTACGATTGGAAAATTTTTTTTCTAAAAATACTTTTCTCAAAAATTTGTAAAGCTAGCACTCTCCATCAATATATCAATCGGGTCATAGATATGTGATAAATATAATTGGTTATTTTAGTCAAATAGTTAATTTTACCAATTTAAGAAAGTGATCACGCAGAGGATAACACACAAAGCATCGACCATTCAACAATCAATCAATATCAACCAATAAACAGCATACAAACAACAAATAACAAATCAATAGAACTCCTTCACTTAGGTTAATACTCACTCTTCAAGCCTTTGAGATTTCTAGATCTCGATAATCGAGTACCTAAAAAAATAAAACCTTATAAGTATTCTAAAAAAATAGGTTTCTCGATTAGCTAAATATCTATCATTATTTGTCTAGTTTTCCACTATAACCAAGTATAATATAAACTTAATTTAACTTAAATCTTCTATATGTTTTTCTCAGTTTATCTTAAATTTTCAATTGCATATAACTTTTTCGTTTTAACTCTAATTTTATAAATTTATAATTGATTTTTATCGTTTTTTATATACTTTTACATACAGGATCCATTTTAGACATTATAAACCCATATTTTTCGTTATGATTTAAAAATATACGAATTTATTATTTTGACTTAAATATTTATAAATTATTATTTTAAGCTTTTCTTTATATATTTATGAAATTTTTATAAACTTATAATTGATTTTTATCGTTTTTTTTTTATATACTTTTACGTAACAGGATCCATTTTAGACGTTATAACCATATTTTTCATTATGATTTAAAAATATTACGAATTTTATTATTTTGACTTAAATATTTTATAAATTATTATTTTGAGCTTTCTTTATATATTTATGATTTAATAAATATTTAAATTTTTATATTCTTGTATTTTATTTTTAAGTCTATTTTGTAACAATTTACTTATTTCGCTATTTTTAAGGTTAAATACTTATTTAATTTACCTTTGGTATTTTAATAATATTCTAACTTATTATGATTATTTACAAATTTAATTAAAAATATTAAGGGCTGACGTGGCAGCATTAGGATGTTCCAAGTATCACTTTCATAGATTTTTCATTATTTCTAATTTTTTTTCTATTTCATAACTTTACTCAATATTTATACATATATCTATTATTAAATTTTGTAAATTAACCCAATTCTTTTTCTTAAACCACAGCATACATATGTATTTTAAATATATATATATTACTTTATTTAATAATTTTGGGATTTTTAAAGT
>JAMXBC010000741.1:0-14565 GCA_024138005.1 Lumnitzera racemosa
TTTTTTTAAAAAACAAAATGTAATTTTGCGAAAACCAACAAAATTCTTATTCCTTTACCGTAAAATTATAGGGGGGAAAAAATGTGCTTTCGAGTTTGCATATCTATTGTGTGTTAAAATGCATGTGTATATAAATAAATTTTTTCTATACGAATTATGAATTTTAATTGAGGTTGTAACTATTGTTGACTTTAAGGGAAAAATTGAAAGTTAAAAGCTACCCTAAAATTAATTAAAATTTAAGACAATTAAAGGGAAAATAGAAGGATAAGATACTCTTAGTAGCAACCCAAGCTCATATAAAAGCTAGTTTATAAGGGCGGCTTGGTTTCATGATAGGGTACAAAGCTTAATTTGATTAGACCCTTCTTTACCCTTTTCTCAATTTAAATAAATTAACCATAGAAATTTTTTAAAAATTTTTTAAAATATCATCATGATGTTATTATATTCTTTATAATCTTCACCATTGATTATATATAATAACATCTTAAAACAATAAATCGATGGAATTGAGAAAAGTAAATAAAGATAATCCTTTTAACTTAATTTTCCTTTGAAAACCAACAAACCCATTGTAGCACATAAAGTGAATGCAATTTGATTTTTCCTTTTAACCATACTACACACCATGAATAATTCTATACCAATCCTTTCGATCTAGTTGAGGAATTTTTTTCAAATTTTCATACTTCGATTATTAGATTGGGTTGAGGGGTTAAATCATAATTTGTTATTTATTAATATTTACATGCATTTTATGAAATCCCATATTATAATACTAAATCTGTTTAATAACAAACATTGGCACTATATTAGATGTTAATAAAGTTAATATTTACACAATTATCTTGATAACAAAATTTTATTCCCAAAATTAGCATATAGTATAAACATCATTGATTGATAAATATTACCAACTTCCTTTAGGAAAATTCTTAAAAGAAGACCAAAAAGAGATAAACAACAACCTCGAAATTTTATTTGGATGCTTGTTTATTTCATTTGAATAAAAAATTTGTGTAAAAGTAAATAAATAAAAAAAAGGAGTGAGATGTATAGTAAACCAAATAATGTATAGTATTTATGGGTTATATGATTTGGTTAGAAGTTGCTTGGTTTAATTCACTGCAAACAAGTTAAAGTTTCTAAATCTTCACCATAAATGGGGAGTAATATTGTTATCTAGGTTTTATTTTCGTCTTAATTTATGTTTGTTTCTTGCATCTCCAATTACATACACATGATTTGTTAGGCTACTCACCAACAAAGTCCTCGTCACTGTCACAAGAGGTATTAAAGATTGGTATAATGACATGAATTGAGATCTAGAGATGTTAAAATGGTGGGTGGGTCCAATATAATATGGTATAAGTGTGAAAAGATATTTGCTTTTTTTTAATGATTATGTATATTAAAATTAAATATTAATAATTTCATTTGTAAGTTAGTTGTCAAGTATGGAGAATTTCCAAACTAAAATCAAAAGGAAAAATTTGAAACAGAACTAAACCAAAAGAAAAACCCAATAAACATTTTTTAAGTTCAATCATGAATCCAAATTGCCTCCCCGAAAGTCTTATCTGATACTCAAAACCTATATGTTCCTCTCCTATACTAACTAATTTTTTAAGTAAATTTTAAGTTTCTAACAACCTACTGACAAAATACATGTACTAACCTTGTCTTGGTGCTAAATACAAAGCTATAATACAATTACATACCACGTCCTAATGCAAATAATTTTAGGCGATGGACCATAAATATGACCAATTGTCCGGAAGTCCCTAATGTTATACTAAACATATGTTTTGATGACTCCATATATATGATTAATTTTTCTATTGTTGTTATGTTTATTAAAAACAAAATGATCATATAAACCAAAAGCATATTTTTCAAAGATTTGGGATCAATTCTTAAATCAAAGAGACAAAACATTCACTAAACTTATGATAACGTACTCAAATGGGGCAAGTTTTTTAAGGTTTGACTTTTTTGCCGAAACTAAAGTCTTAAAAATCAGATGCATTTTGTTATCCTTCTTTTCAATTGAAAATTTCTAGCGAAACTTCAAAAAGAAAAGCCTTGGAACTCACAAACCAGACCCAAAAAACACCTTGTGTGAAACGCAAAAATTTTTGGGAAAAGCACAACATTTTTCAAACATATCGAAATTTTTAAAGTCCTGGATCCTAATCATCCAAGCAGGGAAGAGAAATCTTATCAAACCCCTCATCTCCCTGAAGGGGGGGCAAGTCAATAAATTTCCTTTTGAATAACAAATTTAGGAAAAGGGCGAAAAAACAAACCAAATTTTAATTTTGGGGCCCAACTCAAATACACGGTTCAAAAGAAAGTGGGTTCTGATCAAGATTGCAATTTACAAAACACGTTAACAATAGCTGAGTAGATTTCTTTGAAAATCCAATTTCCTCTTTTCACTCGATATTAGTAGTTAAACTGTTATCTATCAGTTTGGCATACAAATGGTTATACGCAAACAAAAATAAAACTTGACAATAGTTTTGGGGCTGCGTAAAATCTCTCTCTCTCTTTCTTTCTCTCTTTTCTCTCTCTCTCGATAAATTAATTTTAACAAAAGAGCTTAAAGCCGGGAATGAAATTATCCCAAAAGGAACAAAATCGGCAAAAAACAAAATAAAAACAAACCCTTCTCCCTTTTAAAAAGGGCCCTAGAAAATCAGCTTAAAACCAATCATAATTTAGAAATTTTTACCCCCATCACTATGGACCACCAGTAGAATAAGCTTTTCGAAGAATAAAAAAAACCTGCTTGACAAGATTCCGAGTTTAAGGATTTCTTGGGGCAAAAGGGGAGTGTTTTTGCAAAAAATAGAGGTGAGTAAATATCCATGGTTTGCCCAAATTTATGCTACGCTGAACTTAAATTGGTCTAAATGGTGAAGAGAAAAAGCGGTTTCTAGAAAAAAGTATGCTACTTTGCTTACTTATTATACAAAGGAGAAATGGGCAGTTATAAAGGATCATAAAAACTAACCCAAATCTAGCCTAAACCTTTGATATCGTCCCTTTTTTTTAAGGGGTTTTGGGGTTTAAGATCTTTAAAAAACAATTAAGGGACCATTCTTTTTTTTATGGGCATTTCTCGCATTTAATTTTTGGGAAGCGCGAAGGTTAGTTATTAGGACATCATAAGGGGGTTTTGGGCCCCTTTGGGGACAATTTTTGCAAAGGGATACTACATAGGCACGAAGTTTTCATCACAAATTGTAAGTGTTTCCAAACTATAAACCCAAAAGGGGCGTGAATCATAGAGCGTGGAGGGTACCTCCTTTAAACCATTCTAGTGGAGTAGCTCAAGAAAAAGGTTTAAAATAAGTATCGAAGAGTTTTTAACCAAGGGGAAGGAAGTGGGCTTAAAGGGAAAAAGGCTTACCATACCAAGGGGGTTGGGGCAGACTTTGGGGGGCCCTATCCAAAAAACAAACCCTCAAACCTTTATGCCTTTTAAAATAAAATCCAATTCCCCATAACCTTTTAAAAAAAAAAGTTTCCAATGTTTGAAAATTTTAAAAGAAAAATATTTCTCAAAGTTAAAACACATGCATTAAAATTCCATGCTTTTTTTATCCTTAATTAAAATTAAGAAAAACAACAATTTGTTGTTTGATTTTAATTTTAGAAAAGGTAAAAACGATAAAAGAGTGGATAGTACCCTTTTTCCTTGAGCACTTAAAACATAGTGGAACCCCAACTCTATAGAGCAAAAAAGGTGCGTTGTACCATAATTTTTAAAATTTTATATTTTTTTTAATAGTAAAAATTTTAAAAATTTTTTTATATAGATATATATTTTTGTTAAAAAAAAAATTTAAAAATCCCTATTTAAAAATTAAATTTAAATGACCCTTAAATTTTAAAAAACAATTAATAAAAATGTATAATCATGCACAAAAAAAAAAAGAAGATGCAAGCTCTTAAAAATTTAACAATAAATTTGCCCTTTGAATTTTTAAGTTTTAAATTTTTGGGTTTTTAAATTATTAAGAGAAGTATATTAAAAAAATTTTTTAAAAAAGAAAAAACTAAAGTTAACAAACCTATTTTTTTCTTAGGGGGGGAAAAAAATGTAAAGTAAACTAAGCTTGGAAAATGCAATTTGCTTAAAAGAGAAAAAAGATACAAGAAAAAGGTAGCATAATGTTACATTATAAAGAGAGAGAAAACAAGTTAATTTAGATTTTTATTAGGCCAACCATTTCTTTTTTAAATATTTTATTCATTGATATATATTATAAAATTAAACTAACAAACTTAGAAGGCAAGTATAGGGACAATGGAAACAAATACCTCTCATACCTTTAAAATACAAATTTTGATATTATATATGATCTAACTTTAAGAAAAATTCTAGAAAGTGTTTACCTTTAAACATACTTGTAACATTAAATTTTCTAAAAAGCACCCGATTGAAAAATAAGGAAGGGTAACTATACATTAAGGGTTTTCCCCTCATCTTAGTTAGGATGGGAAAGAACCCATTTCCTATCAGATAAACCCTTTAAACAAATGCTTCCAATTTTCCCAAACTAAATTTTTTTCTTTAAATTTTAACCAAAATATTTGGGGTTTATCGTTTTTTTCCAGCTTAATTTAAACGGGTTCCCAATTTGTTATCAAACAAAGGCCCAAAACCAATAAAGAAAAAGAAGGGAAAGGGGGCAAAAAAAAAAAAAAAAGAAGTGGAGTGATAAGATACTTGAAAAATTGATTGTAATTTCAAATATAATTTTTATTATAATTTAAAAATTAAAACAACAAAAAATTTTATTCAAAACTTTTTTTTCCCTTTTTAATTTTTTGTCTTTTTTTTAAATTTAATATTTAAACATTTGATATTTTAAAAATAATTGATCTCTTAATGGGTAATAAAACATACAACACATGAAAACTTTAAAGATTATATATTTATTGGGGTATTTTATACTCAAAATTTCTTTATATAACATAAAAAAACATTTAAAGGGCCCTTTTTACTTTTCTGAATATAATAAAAAATGAAATTTTAATTATTATTCTTAAGAAATGTATTAAGGGATAGTAATACTTTTCACTTTGTTTAGTTTGGGTTAATTTAAAAAAATTTTAAAAAAAAGTACGCAATAGAACTTTTTAATTAATTACTCTCCCCTCCCCTTTTTTTTTCCCCAAGAAAATTTTAAATAATAGGTTTGGGAGGGGGTAGAAAACGGCTACGGGACCAAAGCGTTAAATAATGGGCGACCAGTTCGAGTGGGGAGTTGGTGGGGGTATAAGGTATATAGTGACTTGGAGGGGAAAGGGGGGGAGGCAACGACATTTTAACGGTGGTGACGCCCGAGTAGTGGTAATAATTTGCAGTGATTAGAGATGATGGGGGTAGGGTGGGCGGCCCACAGTGGTTTATGTGGGGGGATGGTATGACAGCAATAGGGGGATGGGGGAATGACACATAGGGCCCTTTGGGAGTGGGAAAAATACGAGGGGTGGGTTGGGGGCCCGCAACCAAAAGCAATGATAATCAGGGTTTTTTAGTACGAGGGTAGTAGTGGCCCGGGAGCAATAGTGACGGGAGTAGTGGTTTTGGGGTCGGTTGTGTGGAAAATTTGTATAGGGGGACAAATATAGTAATAGTTTGTCGCGATGGCATGGAAAAGGCAATACTTTTAAAGTTTTTAGTAGTGTTTAAACTTTAAAATTTGATTAAAATTTTGAAAAAAATCAAAATTCCTTTAGTTGATTAAGGGAATTTCCCTATTATTTAATTTCACAAATAGAGATTTTAAAAATTACAAATTCAAAAAAGAAAAATCAAGAAAAACCGCTGTAATAAAAAAAAGGAGAAAGGGAAATTTTTTCAACCCCTTTTAAATAAACGGGGAAATAAGTTTTTATGTCCCTAGCCAATAGTTTTATTTTTATCGATAAACCTTTTTTTATGCTTTATGTATTTTTTTTATTTTTTAAAAATTTTTTTTAAAATATAGTACAACATACATACAAAACATACATATTATATAATAAAATATAATATAATAATACACCCAAAAAAAATACACTTAGAAAAATATAAAACTAAACACTTTTTTATTTACAAATGGATTATAAATTTTAAATTCATTTGAAATTTTAAAAATTTTAAAATTAGGGTATTAAAACCTCTACACTATAAAAGGGAATCAAAAATTTAATAGTATTTACATATTAAGGGAAATTATATTTTTTATAACTTTTGCGTCTAATATAATTTTCATGTTTTTTTTTAAAAAAAAGTGCAAAAAGGGTTAAATTTTTTAAAAACAAAAGTAGGAAATCCCAAACCTTACCTTTTTTTTGTTACTAAAATCTTCGAAACATACAATAAAATTTTAAAACTAAAAAATTTTTCCCCAGGGGAAAAAATTTTCCCAAAATTAAGAAAAAAATTTTTTTCCCTTAAAAATTTTAAACTTTGGCATTTTTTTTTTTTTAATTTTTAATAAGAAACCCAATACCTTGCTTTTTGGAAATTAATTGAGTACTCGTAACCTTTTTTCCCCATGCAAAGAAATTTCCCTTAAAAAACCCCCTTTTACACTTTTTCGTAATTTTAAACATGGGAAAAGCACAAAAAAAAAAAATAAAAAAAAAAATTTTGGGAAAAATATCAAAAATAAAAGTTTTTGGGGAATAAAAATTTAATAAAAAATAGATTTTTTAAATTTTAAAAAAAGGGCGAGGGGTCAGCCGTTTTCTCCTAACTTTAATTTTAACTAGTTTAATTTTGACTTAACCCATATTTAAATTTTAATTGCATATAGGGACAAAGCACAACTAATAGCCTAATATAAAACACTAAAAAATTTGGCTTTAAAGGGTTTAAACCCTTGGGGTTTTTGGTTAAATCTTAGGAAAACATAAAAAAGTTTTTTTTTTTTATCACATCAAGAAATCAAATGTCGGGATCCACTATCACGGTTTTAAACACAGGGTACATTGGGGGGCTGAAATCTGACGGGTGCCATGGGGGCATGCAAACTCACTGCCACGTATCACAAATTAACACTTAAACATTTTTGTGGTTGTTTGGGATTGCTTCACATAATCCCACGCCCTTTTTTTTTCTTTTTTCTTGCCCTTCTCTTTCCCTTTTTTTCGTTGTTTTCCTCCTCTTTCCCACCCAAGAACACCTACCCCCTTTCACTTCATTCCAATTTTTACAAAAATTTCCACACAAAAATAATGATTTCTTAAAATAATTTTTTTTACCGCATACCAAATTTTCAAATTTGGGTGTCAAGAATAAGTCAATCCCCAAGAGCACTTTCAAATTAGCTCAAAAAATTTTAAAAGACTTAATTTTTCGACATTTTCATTTACTTAAATTTTGGCCCTCTCATTGTTTTTCTGGGTTTAAATTTCAAGAAAAAAAAAGGGGGTTTTGGGGGGACTTTTGAATCACATACAACTGTAAAATAAAGGCCCACAAACACCCAAACTCTCTTTTCAATCACTCTCTCTCTACATTCCTGAACTTCTCTTTTCTTCGATCACCTCTCCCTACTGTTCTGGAAATACACCACCACCCTAGCTAGCTCCACCACCATGTAATTTCCCAAACTGACTCCCCCCAACTCCTCCCAAAAACCCTTAAGCTCCTCCACAAAAAAAAACCCCCAGCTACCGCCACCCAAAGCTTGAAACACTCCCTTTAAAACCACCACGAGGGAGAAAAGGGAAAACCCACCACTACACTCCCCACATTCCTAAACCCCCTTTATCAACACTTCACTTAACTCTAACAACCCTCAACACACTACCCGAACATTGCCACCACCATCAAACTTCCACCCCACCAAATAACCCCCAAATATGATAAAACTTAAAAACACCACAATTTACCCCCTAAAAAAAAAAAAAAAAAAAACCATACACCCTCTCTCATTCATTCGGTTTGGGCCCAAATTTACCCCAACCTAACCCCGCCGAAATGTTGTTTTAAGACATTGGATCAACCCAGATCCCAAAAATTGACCCAATCCGACTGATCCTTTCTATTTCCCACCTGGCAAAAAAATTGTGTCCAAATCTTGTTTACTTTTTATTTTTTTTTTTTTTTTTATTTATTTATTTTTTGAATGTAAAATTTTAAAATAAAAAAAGGAAAAAAAAAAAAAGATAAAAAGAAAAAGAAAGAAAAAAAAATAATTTTGTTTATTTTTTTTTTTAAAATAAAAACAAGAAAAAAAAAGAAATTAAAAAAAAAAGGGAAAAAAAAAGGGTAAATAAAAAAAAAAAAAAAAACAAAAAAAAGGAAATGAAAAAAAAATTTTTTTTTTTTTTAAAAATTAGAAAAATCAAGTTTTTTAAAAAAAAAAAACCCAATTAGGGCTTTTTTGTTTTACAAAAATTTTCTTAAAAAATTGACAATAAAAACAAAAGCCAATCTTTTTTTCCCAAAAATTTAAAAATTTAAATTTTCCCGCTAAGGTTTTTGTAAAAAATTACGTACAACTGATCTCCAATTTCAATAAAGAGGTACCAATTGGGGGGGAATAAAAAAATTAAAAAGCCTAATTTCCCTTTTTTTTAGTTTAAAAAATTTTTTTCATTTTCCAATTAGAAATTGATAATTTGAGTATTTTTTAAAAAATTTGAAAGGTGTTTTTTAAGGGTTTAATATTAATTAAAAAATTTAAATTTGGGCCCCTGAAAGGGGTTTAAAAATTTTCCTAATCCCCGACCCTAGATCTTTTTATTATAAAACCTTTTTCCCAAAATAAATTCCCTTTTTTGAAAAACCAGTAGCTAAGTCAAACCAAATCCACCCAATTTGGTTTTATAACTTAATTTTTTTTCAAAATTGATTTTTTATTGAAAGACCAGTACCCAAAGTCAAAAACCCAACCCCCCCCACCCAAATTTAGTTAAAAATTTAAACCCTTTTTTTCCTACCCGGTCGGGTCATAAACCCCTAAAGTAATTTCAAAATATAAAAAAAACTGGTTTTCTTTAAACCAAATAAAGGGGTCAATTTTAAACGGGTGGGGTTTTAAAGTACTGATTTTTTAAAAAAAGGGATTTAATTTTTAAAAAATCAAAGAGGTAAAAAACTAGGCTCGACAGCTTGGGGACTCCACGGGGTGTAAAGAGGGTTGGCCATTTAATTTTCCCAAAATTAAAATTGATCTCAAAAAAATCCCCTTTAGGAAAATTTATTTATTTTTTCATTCTTTATTACTTGCACTTTAACTGTACTAACATTTTTGCAATTTAATTTTATTTTTTTTAAATTTGTTTTAAAGGGAAAATTTTATTTCTTTACTAAACCCTGATAGAACATCAAACTCAACCCCCTTAGGCCCTTTTGGGAATGGGAGCCATTGTGTCAGCCCTTTGGTATATGGGGAAACCCACCATTTGTGGTCTTTAGGCACTTATTTAAAACCCTTTGATGTACAAAGGGAAATTTTTTTTTATTTTTTTTTCATAAACGCTTAGTTTCACAAATTTTAAAAATGCCCTTTTTAGAACCCAAACCTTTTTGGGGGCCATACATTCTATGGGGTCATGAATAACTAAAAAAGAAGCGATTTTTTTTAAAAAAAGAAGAGAAAAAATAAACCAAAATTTAGAGTTTTTTTCCCTTTGTATTTTTCTTAAAATTTCATTACATTGGAGCCCTTTTGAAATTTTTTTTTCATTAAATAGCCCTTTCCTTTGAAAATTTATGCTTTCCTTATAATTTTTCCAGAAATGGATAGCTCCCAACGCCCAAGGGTCTTTGTAAAGGGAGATTCATGTCTAAAAACCTAAAAACCTAAACCCAATTTAAACCCCTTTTTTTTCAAGCCTTAAACCCCAAAGGGAAAACAAGTTTTCCCTTACCAAAAAAATAGATCCTTATTTCTTACAACCAAGATGAATTTAACATCACGTTATGGGGGTCTTGGGTCCATTTCTAGGAGCCCAAAAAGGCATTTCTTTTTGGGGCCACCCCTAATCATTTCCACTTTGGAAAGAACCCCCAACTGTTCCTAAGCTCCCCCCTTTTGGGTGAAATATATTTTCCAAAGGGGTTCACTTCAATCCGCCTACATTTTTTCAAAATTTTTGGGGCCCTGTAAGACTAAATAAAACCCCAAATATTTTCAATAAACACACTAAATTAAAATATGGGGTCTAATCCATTGGTTCCAAAACGAACCCCGCCCAACAAATTTGCTCTATTCCCCTTTGGGAAAATTTGGGGAGAATCGAACAAAGGGCCCATATAAAAGCAGTATTCAACCCCGTTTTTAAATTTTTAAGAAAGGGCTTTTTTTATACTTTTTTTAGGGTGGGAGAAAATTTGTGGTTTATTCTGGGAAGGAAAGTCTTATTTTCCCACCTTTCTTTTCTAAAAAAAAAAAATAAGGAACTTTAATTTTTCCCAAAAAAAGGCCCTGGAGATCTCAAGTCCCAAACATGGAAAATTTTAATTGGGATGGTTCGTCCCAAACTATCAAATGCTTTGGGTTTTGGGCTTAAAAAGGGTAAAATTCACCAAAAAAATTGATCTTATTGACTCTTTCATTATAAACAAAATTTCTAGGTGTTTTCCCCTTTCCCCTTTTTCCCAGATAGAGGTTTTCCCAAATTTTTTGGTTTTAAAACGTACTATAAAACCCCTAATGGGCAATTACACTAAAGTCAACGGGGTTTTTTAAAGGGTTTTCATGTCACCATTTATCAGAAAAAAAGAGTTAGTTTTCAAGGGTACCATCCCCAAAAAACATGATAAGACGTTTGAGGGGTCCAGGACATAAAATTCCCCCAAGCTTTTTAAATTTAGCCCTTCACCTTAACCCTTAAAAAGTCTTTCTTTACAGAAAAGGTAATTTTAACTTTATAAAATCAAAGTTTGGGAGATACTAGGGCTTTAAGCCCCAACATCGATTTAATTTAATTTAGGGGGAAGTGGAAAAATACTAGGGCACCCAAAAAGTCTTATACAATTTTAACTTCATAAGTAGGGGTAATGCGGTATTGGCACTAAAGTCCTTTTTTTTTTTCCCCCTTTTCCATCCTAACTCTAAAACAGTAACCTTAAAAAATTAAAAAAAAGGGAAAGGCTTGTATGGAGGTCTTTTAGATGAAAAAATAGGTTTGGGGAAAAACCCATTTTCCCAAAGTCTAGGGAAAGGTTTTCATGCCTTGGGCCCCCATTAAACCCCCCAAAAAAAGATTCAAAAAAGGGTTTGAGGGAAACAACTAAGCATGATCAAAAGAAAGAGAAGAAAATGTAAACAGTCTACATAAAAAAGAAAAACAGTATTTGATAATTTAAAATTTTTCTTTTCCTTTGTAATAAAACTCCGGGGAAATTTTAAAAATAAAAAAACTTATCATTCTTTTAATTTTTTCGTCGTTCCCTCCTTTTTATCCGGGGGGTTCACTTTTCATTTCATTCTTTCTTTCAAAATTTAAAAAAATTTGTATCTAAATTGGGTTTAAAAAGTGGTTTTTTTCTAAGTCCCCTAAAATAGCTCCCAACCGGGCCCAAAATTTCAAAAGAAGGGCCCATCAAAAAACCCGTTTTTCAAAATAAATTGCCAAATAAGGGAAAAGCAACACTAACACCAACAGGGAATGTCAACCCCGAGGTTTTTTTATCCTATTGAATTAGGTTCCAAACTTTGGAAAAACCTAAGGGAAAAATTTCAAAAAAACCCAAACTTTTTTTCACTGACACATTGCCTTGGGCAGGGCCCACGACTACATCAAATAAAGAAGGTTTTTAAAGCCCGAAAAAATACTGAAGCCCCACCCCATCCCAAAAGGGCAATTAGGCCTTTGAAACCTTTTGAAACAAAAGGGGGCTTTCCAAAGGTCAACCCCAAATTTCGAGCCAAACTTTTCTTTTTTTCCCGCAATTTAAAGCCTAAAGCTGAAAAAAAGGGAAACTGAAAGGGGATTGAAAGCAACTAAATCGGACAAATTATAAAGAAATAAAATGCCGAGGGGAAAGAAATTTAGAGGCTAGTAAACCGACTTCTCTACCTATGATTTTGGGGGCTTTTTCCAAAAATTTTTAAGGGACTTGACTTCGAAAAAAACAATAGGACTTTAAAACCCTAGGGTACATACCCATTGTAAGTACCAAAATAGGCAAGTATGTCAATATAACTGGCCTTTATCTAACTTTTCAAGACAGCTTAAAACTAGCCCTGTTTTAAACCCTTAGTACCTCTTTGTCTAATCAGGGAACAGATGGGAAAAGCGGGCTAAAGTATTCTAAAGCAATATAGATTCAAGGGTTAAAGTCCCCAAATTTAAGAGGGGGTTTTTTAGTTGCCCTAAGGAAGAACAAAATAAATTTTTCAAAGAGTATGCCTAAATTTGAGGCCCCAGCTGAAAGGGTATCCCCCCCCCATGATTGAGAAAAAGCTAACTAAAACCCTTTTATCAACACTTTTTAAGGGAGACCGCTTCGTTTAAATTTAAATTTTAGACAACCCCTCTTCTAGTTTTACAAAAGTATGGCAGCAAGTTTTTGAATTGAAAGTGCCATTTGCTTTTGAAAATTTAAAAAGAGAAAATCAGACAAAGACCACCGTCTACAAACCCCACCCCCAAAAACCTAAAAAGAAAAACTATCAACAGGGCAATTCAAATGTCAGGCCTAACGCCGGGTTCCTTTAAGGGAAAATCCCCCAAATGCTCAATAGAAATAAAACCCAAACCATGGGTTAGTAGACCCCCCAAGGGCCTTCCTAAAATCCCCCTTCCACTCAATTAAGAAACTTAAAAAGCTAAGAAGAGAAATCTACTCCTTTTTGAGGTTTCCCCAATGAAGGGTACGGGCAAGATTTTTTTGGCCCCCAATGAAAGATATCAGTAATTATCAGGGAAAAGGTGGGCATTCAATTTGATTTGTACGGGAGGTTAAAGAACAAAACTCAAGCTAAATTTAATGAAGGCATAGAATAACTAATTTTGGGGAGACTCCTTATGAGAATCAACCTTTCCCAAACCCTATTCAAGTCGAGGCCCCTCAATGCTTTTGAGGAGCTGCAACTAAAGGATAAGGGGAAAGGGAAAAAAAAAACAATTGGGATCAAAACTTTCGCAACCAAGGTGTTAGGAACCCCCAAGGCCAGTACCGACCAAAGAACCCACTCGCATGACCTCGAGGGGGACAACACCGACAATTTCCCAAAAATCCAATTAAAGGGTGACCCTCTAGTGTCTCGGGCCCGGCCAAAAAAAACAATTTAAAGGGGTTTCCCTTCCCCCAAAACCCCTACAACCAACAACAACCTAGTTCGGGTTTAATACTACTCCCTATGGACCTGCCAAGTGGGCCCAAATTTTTTAAGCTCTATAAAACGCACATTTTTTTATTCCCTTTTAAAATGTTTTTTCCCTTTTTTTTTATTTATGGGGCCAAAATTTTTTAGGGTTTTAAAGGGCCCTTTTACTTTATTTACAACCCTTTTCACTAAGGTTTTGGACCCTTTCCCATAAATAGTACCCCTTTGTTTCTAAAACATAACAATACAAAATAGATAGATATATAAGAATATATTTAAAGGGAAAATTTTCCCCCTTTCAGCAATGCTATCCCTTAGTTTGTTAGCATTTTTTTTAATTATCAAGGGTTTTATTAGACCCTTTTTTAAATTTTCCCTGTGTTCTTTTCAATCTTTATTCTCAAATTTAAAGGGGGACCCCCCTTTATTTGAAACCCCATTAGTGATTTTCATCTAATTTTTAATTTTGAAACCCCCAAACAACATTTTGTTTTGTGGGGCGAATCAAACTCTATTTTTTAGCTCAAAACCCCCGATCGTGTTTATGCTTAGTGGGGTTATACTACCCCATTACCATCAAACCCGTCCGGGTTTTTCATACCTATTCCCTTAAAAACCCCCTTTTCCTTTTTCCCTTTTTAGATCCGTTTGTTTCCTTTCTGGATCGATTCTTATATTTCCCTTTTCAACTTAAACCAAGATTCGATCCTTTTCCTCCTTTTCTCCAAATCAAAACAATCCTGTGGCCCAAAACCCAAAGGGCCCCTCATTAATATGAATTTGATGACTCCAAAACTCCCATCAACATATCGATTCCAAATTAAAACCTAAGGGTTTTAGATTTTTTCAAACAAGAAAAAAAGCAAATTCCAAAAAAATTTATGCCTTTCTTTTGCTTTGCGCCCCAAAAAAATAAAACTGCCCCTTTCAAAACCAAGTAAAATTTGAGGGAGTCAAGCTCAAATTATAGGGGGGTTACCTTTCTCTAATAAATCTTTTAAACCATGAAAAGAAACCCAAAAAAAGGCCGGTTTGGAAAACCAAAAAATGAACAAATTGACATGAAGGATTGTTTGCCTTCACTAAGATGAGCAAGGGGCCTTTAAATATAAAAAAAGGGGTCAACTCGCTAAACCTTTTAAATTTCAAAAATCTGTCATGAGTTCCCCGATGGCAAAACAAATCCGCATCGGGAAACCCTTTTTTAAAACATTAAGGAAAAATCAAAGTCCCTCGTGAAATATAGTTGAAAGGTTTTGGGTTTGCA
>JAMXBC010000742.1:0-14558 GCA_024138005.1 Lumnitzera racemosa
CTTTGTTAAAAACCAAACCCCAAATTTGGGGTTAGAAAAAGGGAAATTCATTTAATAAAGAAGTTGGGTTTAAAAAAGGAAAAAGAGTTTATTTAGACCAATAATTTAGGGCCCAGAGAAGCATAGAATGAAACATCCATGGGTTTTTTTAAAAAATTGTTAAAAATTTAGATTTTAAGAGAAAGAAGGAAGATAAAAGGGGGTATTTTTGGGGAAGGGAAAAAAAAAAGAAGGTGTTTACTTTAAAAAAAAATTATTTGTATTGTACCTTCTCTTTTTTATTTATTCTTTCCACAAAGAGTTAAAGGAAATTAATTGTTTTAAAAATAAAAACTAAATTATTTAAAAGGGGTTTTAATAAAATAAATTTTACCTTTGGGAAAAAAAATAAAAAATTTAATTTTTTTTTAAAGTTTTAAAAAGAAAAAATTAAAAAAAATAATCAAAAAATATTAAAAAAAATTATTTAATACTTATAAAAATTAACATTATAAACCAAAAATTTAATTTAAACCCTTTAAAGGGGTTTTAATTAAACCCTTAATGTTTTTTTCAAAAATTTTTTTAAATTTTTTTTTCTATATTAAAGAATTTAAATTTTTGGTTTGTAATTTTATAATATTTGGTTTTTTTATTGTTTAGGAAGAATTTTAATTAAATTGGGAAAAATTTAAATGTTTTTAAAAAAAAAAAAAAATTTAAAAAATTATAAGTTTATTTTGTATTAATATGAATTTTAAAAATTTATATTTTCTTAATAAATTTAAAGGCAAAATTTTTAAATTAGAATAATTTAAACTTAGAAAAAAATTTTTTAAAAAAAAGTGAAATTTTTAAAGTTGAATAACAATTTTTGGGAAATTTTTTTAAATAGAGAAAGTTAAAAAAAAAAAAAAACAAAAAAAACGTTTTAAAAATTTTTAAAAAAAAATTGAAATTATTTTTAAAAAAAGGTTTTAAACCAATTTAAAATTTTTTTTTGTTTTTTAAAATTAAAATTTTTTTTTAAAAAGTTTAAATTTAAAAATTTGGGTTTTTTAAATCAATTTTTGTTTTTTTTTTTTTTTTTTTCCCGGAAAAGGGGGAAAAATTTAAAAATTTTTATATTTTTATTTTTTTTTTCCACGGGAAAAAAACCTTCCCACCCCATTTTTTAAATTTAAAGGAAAAATTTCAAAAAATAAAATATTTTTTTCCCCTTTAAAATTTTAAAGTCCCCTTGGAAAATGAAACTTAACCAAACACTTTAGCCCCAAAAAAAACAAAAACCCCCTATTATCCCAAAACCTTTTCCCCCATTCCCCAATTTCCTTCTTCTTTTTCCCCCCTTTCCGCAAGTAAATTCAAATTTTAACCCTCTTCCTTTTCCAAACTTCACCTTCCCACTTCCTTAAAGGTTTTTTTTTCTCCCTTTTATTCAAATTCCAAGTATTTTATTAATTATTTTCCCTAATTTCCCAAAATTTTTTTTTCAAATTTTCCCTTTGGGAAATTGGGATGAGCAACCCCCCTTTGAGGTTTAAAAACCCCACCTTCCCTTTTGTGCCTCCCAAATTTTTTTTTTATTCTTCCTTGATATAATTTAAACAAATTTGTTTTTAAAATATTTATCTATAATAAAATTTTTTATTTTAAATTTAATTAATTTTATTTTAAACCCAGACTTCAAAGTTGAAAACTACCTTTAAAGTTTTTTAATATGGGAATATAATTTATTCCCCTTTTAAAACAACCCTTTTTTACCCCAAAATTTTTTTTTTAAATTAAAATTTTTTTTATTATTTTCCCTTAAAAAAAATATAAATAAATTTTAGAACATATGATTTGGGGTTTTCCACAAATTTTTAAAATAATATTTTTTTTTAAATTTACAATTGTTCAATTATTTTTAATCAAATTAAGGGAAACTGATTGTTTTTCCGAATTTTTCTTTTTTCACACTTATTTTTTATAAACAATAAATTTCCATTCCTTAATTTAATTTGTTTTATTTTTTTGGAAAGGAATTTTAATAATTTATGGTAAAAATTAAATTTTGTTTGTTGAATTGTTGACAATAAGGTTTTATCATTCATAAAAGGGGGAAAAATTACAAAGCAGTTTTTTTTTTATTAAATAAACAAAATTTTTAAAAAATATTTTGGAAAAAAAAAATTTTTTAGAATATTTGTTTTATCTTTCCGCAAGAGCTTCCAAAACAAGACAAGTTTGGCTGCAAATTAGTTTAATGATAAAGGACCAACTACAAAAAGTTTTTTAAGGAAAATTTTTAAAAAAGGATTTTTAGAATTAATTGAAGGAAAAGATTAAACTAAAAAGTCCCTGAATGTTTCATTTTCTACACAATTTTGTTTTATTTATCCTTATAATTTAAATTTAATTGCCAGAAATTTAAAATATTAATTTAAAAGGGATTTTAAAATGGGTTATATTTGTTTTTTAACCAAAATTATTAAAAAATATTCTTTATTTTTCAAATTTCCTTTCCCTTTTCTTAATAGAAAAGTTACTTATTTTACCCATTAATTTTTATAAAGGGTTTGTGATTTTTGATTTTCTAATTAACATTAATTCTTAATACTCCACAGGTTTTAGGTTCATTGAAATTATACTTTTCTTTTTTTCTTCTTTTTACGAATACCTTTTTGGGTTATTAAAAAATTGTATTGGATTTAACCTCACTAAGCTTACATATATTAAAAAACCTTAAATTTTATGTTTAAAGCTCAATTTTAAATAAAATTTTTACTTTTATTTAAAAATTTAAAAATGAATCCTTCAACTTTTTGATTTATTCAAAGGTAATTATCCTTTACAGTTAATTTTTCTATTTTTAATGAAATTTCTCTTGCCCTTTATTCACTTCTAAAATTTTATTAATTCTCTTCCCCTTTCCAATCAAAGAACTTTTCATTTTTTCACAAGCTTTTTACAATGCGGTTTTCTTTCAATTAATTCAATTATTATTCCCCTGGAAACTAAAATATTAAATCAAAATATAACCCAAACTCTGCCAAAATAATAATATCATAATTTCCTTCAAATAATTATCCAAAATTATAATTTCGCATATTGTGAAAAATGAGGTTGAAAAAAATAATTAAAAAATCCATTTCCATTTCAATTATATCTTTAAATTTTATATAAATAAAAAATTATCCTTCGAATATAGAAAACTAGATTTGTGAGCAAATTTATGATTTACTTACCCCAAAAAAAAAATTTAAAAACCATTGGGTTTGGATTTTTGGGGGGTGATCACTTTTCTTTTTAACCTTTGAGAAAAAGATAGCATTTTCATTACATTAAATAATTTAATTGGGCTTCCTTTATAATTGTTTTATATTTAGAATTAATTGATTGTTTAAAATGTTTGTAAGATTACACTCAAAATGAGAAATATTTTTTATATCCAAAATTAATTCCCAAGAGTTTAAATTTTTTTTTGGCATTCCCGATACTGCCATGGAGCAAATTTAAACAACATAAAAATATTGGGGCATTTATTTTTTTATATTTGAATGCAAAAAAATTTAAGTTCAAAACACAGATAATTTAATCAAATTTGTTTTTTGGCATTCAGTATACCACCATAGAGCATTTTAAACCCAACATGACAATAGGGGGTTTTTATTTTTTTAGCGGGACAGGCTAATAAATTAAGTTCACATCAAAATTTAAAGTAACCTAATTTTTGTTGGAAATAATTAATTTTTTTTGCACAAAACGGGAAGTGTTTGGGTCTAAGGGATGTTTTTCCCCCAAAAGTTTTTATGGGGTTTTTCCCCTTTTTTAAATTTAAAATTTTGTTTGGTACCAATATATGGTTTTTGTGAAGATATTTCCTCATAAAAAGCCCTTTTGAACTTCATTCGTGTAAAAAAAACCCTTGTAAGTGACTAATTTCTTTGATCTGCCAGGGTTGGTAGGGGGGCGAATTTTTCAAAATTTAAATTTTGGCCCTTTTGACCAGATACACAACTCTTTTTATAATCAACAAGAGTACTTTAAACATTTTAAAGTTTTAGGGCCCAATTAAACCCACTTTGTGTGGGGTTTTCTTGTTTTTTCCTAACTACCCCTTTTTTGTGGTTTTTTGAGCTGTAAAATTTTTTCATTTAACTAAAAAAAGTTTGAAAATCAAAGTTCTCTGTCTATTTTAGCTTCCCATTTTACACTGTATCCCTTTAAATGGGTTGGCTTGCATTTTTATAGGGGGGAAAATATGGGGGCCCTAAAAGTTGTAAAAAAAGGGTCCCTAAAGTTCTAAAAAACCCAGCAAAGGGTCCCTTTAAATTTTTAGAATAAAAAAAGTAGTTTCTTTTTGTTAAAAAAAAATTGATGCAGGGAAATGTACATCGCCTGCTTTGGCATGAAAAAAAAGTGAAAATTTCATGATAGCCCCCAAATAATATTTTTTGGAATTGATTGTGTTTTTTGGGGGGGTTTTAAAAGCTTATTGTTAAATTTAAAAGTTTTTTAGATTTGATTGTACAAATCCAAAAATTTTTACTTTTTCTAGTGTATAATTTTTTTTTTAAAAAAATTATTTTTGGGGAAAAATTTAAGAGTAAACTTTCTCCCTTCCAAGGACATCAAAAATTTTTTTGGGGGCTTTTGGGGTTTGGGGGAAAAAGACCTAAAAAAGGCAAGAGGAAAGGTAGTTTTTTGAAATTTGCTTACGGCTGTATAGATTTTTTATTCTACAAACCACTTTTTGGGTGCTACCTATAAAATTGAGGCTCAATCTAAAATTTTTTTTCTGGGGGGAAATTATCTGCCTGTATGAAGTTTGTTTTTTTAAAGCCCATACTCTTCCTTTAAGAAAAAAAAAAAAAAAAAAGCCCCAAAACCGAAGAAAAAGAGGGAAAGGGACAACCAAAAGACCAATAAAAAAGGGTTTATTTTCCATACCCCCAAATACCTTAATCCACCTGAAAACCCAGTTTTTTTAACATAATGCCCACCCCTCTTTTTTATAACGCAGCTGACTAATTTATGTTCTTAATTTAATCTTTTTCCCTTTTGGGGATTCTCTATGTGATGTTGAAAAGGGCATTTGTTTTTTTTCCCTCTCTTTTTAATAATATGCCAAGAAAAATTTTGCCTTTTTTTGCTCTCCTTAAATTTTGCGGGAAAAATATAATTTTCATTTTTTTAAATACAAAATTTTTTACAAAAAAGGGGAAATTTAAGTAGAGATAAATAGAAAAAGAATGCATTTTTAGATCACGGGGAAATTTGGATCGTTTTTTTTTGGGTGGGGATATTTTTTTTTATTCGATCCCAAATTAACCCTTTTGGAGATATAAAGCTTTTTAAATATAATAGCTATAAAAAAAAAAGGGGGCAAATTATAAATAACCCCTTTCATATTTGTTTTCCCAAAATATCTCTTTTTTTTTGGGATTTGAGCATTAAACTTTCATATCTTTCAAGAGGGGTTAGTTTTGTTTGAACCTTTATAAATATGTTTTAGGTTTGATTTAGCATTTAGATGGTTAACAAACTTTTTTAGTGAATTTTTTTTTTTAAACATGTCCTTTTTAAAGCCCCAAAGGATCTTTTTAATTTAAAGTTTTTCTAATTGTTAAAATTTTAATTTATCTCAAATTACTTATCACTTTTTAATCTTTTTTCTATTTTTGCCTACTTGATGTCCCCGGGAGTGATGAATCTTTAAAGGGCTAAATCTCATGACTGGGTTTGGGTTTGATTTTTTTAATATAGAAAAAAGGGAATAAGGGATTTAAGAAGGGTTTTGGGCTAATAAATTTTTTCGCCCTCTATTTGGGGGATTATTTATCTCATTTATGGGGATTTTTATACTTACGGGTTTGGGGGTAAAATTTTGTTGGAGAATTGAGATATTTTTAAATATTGGACTCATAAAGGTGTGTCTTTTTGTTTGGGGGAAGTCTTTATACCCAAACTCCCCCCCTTACATTCATCTTGGTAAATCTTTTAAATTTTATAAAAATTTCTTTTTTTTAAAATGAACAACAAAATTTAAAAAAAAAAAAAAAGAGGTAAAATTCCCAATGTTGATTTTTTTGAAGTTGGAAAGTTTTCTCAAACATGAAAAATTTCTCAAATTACTTATTTTTTAATTTTTACGTTTTGTTGCATTTTTGCTACTTTGAGTAAATATGTGGATAAAAGATGTTCCCTCCTATATAGTCTAAAGAGAATTAATAAAAATGTATTAAAAAAAAAACCTAAACCCCTTTGGGTTTTCATACACTAAAGGGTAAAAATTAAATAAAATAACAAATTTTTTCCCAAATTTTTTTTGAAATATATGGTTTTTAGGGAAATTTTAAAGGGTTTTTTGGGTAAACCAAATGACCCTTTTTGAATTGTTTAAATGCACCAAATAAATCCAATACCCCCTAATTTAAACCGATAGTTATATTAAACTAGGAAAGGGAATAACTATAAATTTTTTTGTACTAGTAAATGTAATCCAATTGATCACTTAGAGGTTATAAATATTAATTTTAAAAAAATTTTAAATTTTTTAACTCAATTATTTTAATCGAAAAATCTAAAAAACACAACTAAATTAAAATGCAAAATTTAAAACTAACAAAACTAAAAAACAATTGGGAAAGTGATGAAGAAGAAGAAAAATTTTTTTAAGTGGTGAAACATTTTTACATTGTTTTCTCAAGAATTTATTATGTGACTTAACCCAAAAACATCAAAATTTTTTTTTTAATTTCATTGATTTAAAAGAACTCTGTATTAAAGTTAATATTTTTTTTTAATACATTAACCTTTAAACCAAAAAAACTTATCAAAATTACTTTATAGATGGTATATTTTTAAAAATTGCATTAACAAACAAGAATTTTTTATAAAAAATTTTTTTTTAAAAAATTTCTAAAAGAAATGTTCTTTTTCTTTTTAAATGTTTTATGAAATTTCCTTCAATTTTTGTTTAAAATTTAATCATAAATAAGGTTTTTCAAACTTGAAATTTTTTGCGCTTTTGGGGAGCTTTTTTTTGATGCGATTGTGTCCAAATTTTTTTGCTTTTAAACTACTCACCCCCCTTTCAACAAACACCCGGGGGGTACATAATCCTATCTACTTATTGTGCCCCTCATGCAAACTCCATAACTCATATTTTTTAGTTTTGGAAAACGATAAAATTTGATTCCTTTTTTTTCCCTTTTCAAAACCAAAAACAGGTTTAAAAACCTTTAAAAAAAAATCGGGCAAGGAACACTTAACGAAAATTCATCACTAAATTTTGGAAACTGATCAACACACACTTGCTCCCAGAAATAATCAACAAACAATTTCCCCAAGGAATTTTTTAATCAAAGAAAATTTAAAAAAATACAACACTAAAAAAATTTCCATATTTTTCTCTAATTTCATTCAAATGTTTCAAAGACACTTAAAAACTAGAAATTCCCCGAATCGATCTATGTAAATTAAAGTTTTTTCCCAAAAAAAATTTTAAATTTAAATAAAACCAAAAAATCAAAAATTTGATTTAATGTTTCTCCAGTTGAGAAAAGTTATATACATTTTTTCAAATTTTAAATTTAAATGATAAACCTTCCTTTTTTAACCCTTTCTAAGCCCAAAAACAATTTAATTTTAAACACATGTTTTTAAAAAAATCTTACAAAAAATAAAAAGAAAAAAAATTTTTTCAAGATAGACAACTTTCCCCAAACTTACAAACCCAAAAACCAAAGCCGGAATTTCTATTATGTAGGGCCCGCATGAAGGGTTTGGGGCCCTTTAAAAAACCAAAACTTATGAAGGAAACTGAGGGGGAAATAGAAGAGAAAATGAAAAAGAATCACTTTAAACTTCTTGGGAATTTGGGTGTGTAAATAAATCCCTTGGGGTTTTGATAGTTTTGCATGAAGAAGGGAAATAAGTGTTTATGGTGTGGGTTTTTGGGTGGGGATGAAGGGGTAAGAGATAGTAATTTTTATATTTTAAGAGAGTTACCCTTTCCCATACCCCCCCCCCCCCTTTCCCCCCCTTCTTTTTTGTTTTGCCCAAAAGGGGCACCAAAAGGGGTGTATCTTTACCCTGTTAACTTTTTGAAAAGGCAGCTGTGGGGGGGGGGGTTTTCTTCACTTATTTGGGACAAGTCTACTAACATGATTTGTGCATTTGGGCAATTAAACTTTTTTATTGGGGTCATTGGAAATATAATTTTTTTATGCTTAGATTTAAATTTTTTTTGCCCTTGTACACTAATTATTTTGTGCCTAAATTAATATTTGTTTTTTTTTTTTTTAAGGCATAATTTTTTAAAATCACCAAAAATAACTTATTCACAAAACCCCGAAATTTGGCGCACCCTACTTCTTCTCAAGCAGGAGCATTTTTTGCTATTTTTGGAAAATTTGCTCCCATTAGTCCCCCCAATTTTATAATTTAGTAGCCCATAAATTGGATAGGTATGGGGTACTAAAAAAAAAAGGATTTTAGTGAATAAATTTGTGTTTGGTTTTGGGTGGGGCCGTGGGATTTATGGAGGAAAATTAAAGGGGATCGTTTATGAGTTAAGAAATAAAAAAGGGTTTTCCTTTTCCCCAACAACCCCGGGTTTTAAAATAAGGAGCTTACTTTGGAGCTTTGTGTTTTTTAATAAGCTAAGAGGGAAAAGGCAAGGGTTATTAATGGGGGGAAAAAAATTCATTTAAACATAGGGGGAAATTTTGGGGGAAAATATGGGGAGACTTATTTATATTTAACATTGCATAAAGCAAAATTTATTGGGGGGGGTAAACTGCTGTCAATTTTAAAGAAGGAAAATTTTGTGGGCAATTTTTTAAAATCTTACATAAGGAAAGGGTTTTTCTCGACAAAGAACAAGCATATAAGTATTGGGGTTATTTGCAAACCCTTTATAAAAATTAAAACCCAAGAGTGTGGGGTTGCTTAACTTTTTATACCCTGTACTGTATAGCATGATTCAAAAAAAACCAATTTAAATTTTGCAGTTAATTTTAGTTGAGTTTTTTCCCAATCACCAAGCATTACAAAATAGAGGGAAGGGAAATTCGCCCATGGACCTTATATAAACCTTTTTGGGTTTAAAGCGGGGGTTTTAAGCCCATTGACTTCCCTTTCTATGACACTTTCCCCAAGGGAATGACCCTTTATGAAATGTATTTATTCAAATAAATACATCTTTTGTGAAATATAAAGCATGATAGGTCAGGTGGGTCTACACATGGAGGGGGAGTCTGAGTATCTAGATATGGGGAAAAGTTTGAGGAATTTTTAAATGAATTTTTATATGTGAAGAAGGGGATTAATTGGGTTCACATTTGTCCCAAAAAAGGATGGAAAAGGTTTTTAATAATTTTGTTGAAAAATATGGGATTATTGGAAAAATCAAAGCAATTAAAGGTTTTTTATTCATGCCCTAATAGTGGGTGAAAAAAAACTTTGGAAAAGGGGAAAAAGAAAGGGGGAAAAAAATGAGGGGGAAGGGAAAAGGAAGAGGGTAGCAAGGGGGGCAAAGGGGAAGCCATGGAGGATGTTTGAAAATGGGTGGGAGCAGGGTAGGATATGAAAGATGGTGGTGATAAGAACCATGATCCATCTTCTTGATTTTTTTTTTTTTTGTTTTTAATAATTTAATTTAACTTCTTTTGTCCATGTTATCATAGTTTAGAATTTTCTTTGTCTTTTTTCTCCCTTTTTTTTAATTTTTTTTGTTTACTTTTAGACTAAGCAATGGAAAAAGGGTTTCAAAGACAAAGGAAAGTACCAAACCCATTTTCAATTTAGACCCCACTTTTTTGGTTTTATTTAAAAATAAGGGGAAATGTTTTCTTTTTTTAAATTTTTCCTTTTTGGGGCCCTTTTATTTCCCCTTTTTCCTTTGTGTTTTTAAATTTCTAAATTTTCTTTATTGTTTCATTGGGTTTTAAAATTTAAGGGTAATGTAAAAAAATTTTTAAATATGAGGATGGGGTTTTAAAAAATTTGTTGCTGTTTTGGAAACCAAATTTTTTTCAAATTTTTACCCAAAATTTCAAATTAGTTTTAAATTTCAAAAGAAATTGACAATTTTGTTGAAAAAAAATTTATTAATTTTGGGCTGATTTGAATATTTGACCATTGGGTTTAACTAACTACACTTTGCTAAATTTTTTTTGGGCCCCAAAACAAAGTGGAGTAAAATTAAGGGTTAATTTTTGCTTGAGATTTAAAACCCAAAAATTTGAGTAACCCTTACTATTTAAGAGTTTTGGGCATGATTATTTTTAAGTTTTTTTTAAGTAATAAATTTTTTTTCTTAGATATTTAAAAAGCTTTAAATCCTTATTTGTATTTTAGAACGGCCCTTTGGGGGTTGCCCGGACATATAAGAGAGTCAAGAGGTCAAATTTAAAATTAATTTTAGGGTTTTAATAGGGTCGATTTAAAAATAAAAAAATAACTATTTTTGAAATTTTTGAAATTACAAAAAATAAAAAAAAAATATAAAATTTTAAAAAAAAAAAATATAAGCCAAATTTTAAAAATTTTAAAAATTACACTAAAATTTCAATTTTTTAAATAAATTAAAAATTATGTATACACCACTCTGGAATCTAATGTACTATTGATAATTACTTTTTTCCTTTAATTTTTTTTGGGGGATTGGGGGGCTTGGGAAAATAGATTCATTTTAAAACTCCAATAAACCTTTTTCTTTTTTTTAAAAATGGAAAAAAGTAAGAGAAAAATTTAAAAATTTTAGAAACCTTTTTTGGGACGGTGGGTTCACAAGTAATTTTATAATATGAAATGTGAACAAAAAAAGTTCCCCCCTAGTTTTTGGACTCCCTTTAAATGAAATTTTTAAAATTTTTAGACCATGGTAAAATAGCTTTGCACTACAAATGGGAAGAGAAAGAGGAATGAAAAAATAAAAAAAAAAAAATGAAAAGCTATGAACTATAACTTTTTGATTTTTTTAAAAATAATTTAAAAACCTTTCTTTTTTCCCTTTTTTTACTTTTCCCAAACCAAAAAAAAATCACGTATACTATAATCACAACAACCACCTTTTTTTCTTCTTTCCCCAACCCTTTTTTTTTCTCTACGCCCCATGGAAGAGGAGGACCTTAAAACAAAAGCCCTTCAAAGAACTCGTGTTTGTTTGGCAACCAAAAATATCCCCAAACAAAAAAGGATTTTTGGGTTTGGGCAAAGTTTAAGAAAACCCCTCTTTTTGGGCCATCTCACAAATTTACCCACCCACCATCAGGCCCTTTTTCTATAAAAATTGAAAATTTATATGGCCATACACCTCTTTAATGTGATGGGGAAAAGGGGTGAAAATTATTACCAAGATGTAGGAGGAGTCCTTTCATTAATTTAAAAAAGATTTTTAATGGGGGTTTTTACTTTTGTGAAATGTATACCGGGGTCTCACTTTGGTAAATGAAAGATCTCTTAGTGGAGGTTGGGTAAAAATAAGCAACTGCGAGTGAGATTGCTTCTTTAAAATAGGGATCGTAGGGCCCTTGTGGAGGTTTGGCCCCTTCCTTTAGGATTTTACCCAAATTTAAACCTTAAAGTTTTTATCAACATATTAAGGCTTGTTAAAACCAACCGACTACTTGGGCACGTTTAGCCCGTTTAGATTTATTTATTTTTTTAAACAGGTTAATTTAAATTTGGTCTAAAAGAGGATGTCCGATTTTTAAATACTGTTTTGGGGTGGGGGTTTTTAAACCCAATCCGAGTTAAATTTGGGTTTTGGGAAATAATGATCCTTACTAAAAAACAAATAAAGATTTTTTTTGAAATTCCAAAAGCTTAATGAATTTGGGGGCTCAATAAATTTGGGAAAAAAAGAGAGAAGAAAAAAGGAAAAAATTTGAATTGAATTAAATAAAAGTTTAGTTGGGTGGGTTTTCATGATTTTAACCCAATTAAGCATGATGGATTTTTCCTTAGAAAGGGAACAATAGGGGGCCAATTTTGGGTAAATGAACTTGGAAATGGCGATTAAAAGGGCTTCCCTACATGGGTTTTAAAAGAAAAGTTTTGTAAAGGGTTTAAAAAAATTTAATTAAAATTTTAAAAAATGAGGGGTTTGGATGGTTTCGAAGGAAAGTTTTAATGCTTATATCGGGGGTTAAACTATTGTGAAATCGCTAAGCAAAATAAAATTGAAAAAAGTGAAAGTATTTTGCAGAAAAAATCAGTACTAACAAAATGACCCAAAAAACAAGTGAAAAAAACATATGTTTACTCTGATTATAAATCTTAGAAAAATTGAAAAAGGGGTTTTTGGTAATACACTTTAGTTAAAGGACAAAAAAAGTTTATGACTCCTTTTCCCCAATTATGAGGGTGTTTAAACTAATTTTGAGTTTAAGGAACATTGATTGGTTATTCGAGTAAATTTTATTTACATGGATTAAGGATTAATTAAATTTTATTAAATGTTTTTTGGAACATTAGAAAAAAGGTTTTAAAAGCAAATATAAAAAATTTTTAAGTGTTTTAAATTGTTTAAATTTTTAATAAATTGAAAGTTACTTGGGAATTTTTTTTCTCATTTTTTATTAACCCAAATGAAATTGACAGATTATTTTTCTTAAGTATGAAAATTTTGTTTAAATGTTTTTGTCTAGTTTTTTTTTTGGGGCTTTTTTTGTTTAAGGACAATTTAAATGTTTAATTTAAAGGGGATTTATGTTTTTTTAAAGGGATATACTATTATAGCCCATTTTTAAGAAAATTCGGGTTTTGGGGGTTTGTTTCTAAAAAATTTTGATATTTAATTGCCCAATTTTTTAAATTTTCAAGGTTTTAACATTTTCTGAAGGGAATGAAGAAAATTTCTTTTAATTTAAGTAAAATGGGGGATTAGGGAGTTTTAAAAAGAGGGATTTGGTTAATGGATAGGATTGGGTCTAAGAGTTTATTTTAAAAAGGTTGTGAAGCCTAAAGTAAAAGAAGGTACACTTTTAAAGGTGACATAAACAATATCATAGGTCGTTTTATTGGGGCCCCAAAAATTTCAAGAAGATTCAAATTTTTCCTTCATTTAAAAACCCTGGGCAATGACATAGGTTGTTTTTAACCACTCCCAAAAGGGGTTTTTTTAGCTCCTTTAAAAAAATATGCTTTGGGGTTTTCATTTACACTTTTTAGTCACTTAAAAAAAGGCCCAAAGGGGCCAATAACATATCAGGGAAAGTCATATCTTAATTTCAAGATTTAAAGTTTTTACACTTTTAATGGGGTTTTTTCATAATTTTTCTTATTTTTCCATTATAATTTTTTTTTCTTGTCATAAATTAAAGATTAACTTTTTTATATTAGACTTGGGGATTTTAACCCTTTTTTGTTTTAAATTATTGAAATTCAATAAAATTTTAAATTTTTTTAATTTAATTATTTTTTCTTGATTGTTTTTTTTGGTATTTCTAAAATATCAATATTTGATATTATACATAAAGATTAGAAATTTTTTTTAATGAGATTTTGATATAATTTTAAAGGGAATTTTGTAAAACATTTAAGATAGGGTTTTAAAAATTTTTTTTGGAAAATTATAAATTTTAATTATGGGAATTCATTTTTTTTGGTTAATGAAAATATTAAAATATGCAAATTTAAGAGACCTCGATAAGAAATTTTTAGAGTTGGGGTTTAAATTACTTGAGAAAAAATATTAAATTTAGTTGGGAAATTTTCCCCGTTAAAAGGGAAAAAAAGGAAATTTGGGTGATTTTGTTAAAAATTTACATGATGAATTTAGGGGAGCAAAATTTTTGAATTATGTGTTTTGCTGTCTTGAGTTCCTTTTTTTTGTTTTATTGCCTTTTCCAAACATTGTTGATTTTACCAAATTTGTTTTTTTTTTTGTTTAATTTTAAACCCTTTTTAAATTTTGTTTCATTTATTAAGATTTTCCAAATTTAAAAATTTAGTTTAAAAGTTTTCTTAGTTTTTACATATGCAAATTTTAGAATTTGATTAGAAATTACTTGTAGGGAAAATCCTTTTGGGAGTTTTTTGCCAAAAAACTTGATAAAAGGGAAGTCCTTTTTCAATTCCATGATAATAAAGTATGTTTTAAGTCAATCCCTTTAAAAACATAAAAACTAATACTAAAAATTTAATTTTTTTATCTAATTAAAAAATCTTTAAAGATTGCAACTAAATTTAAAAGGGGTTTAAAAATTTAAAAAATGAAAATTAATTACCAGACTTAAACAATAATTTTGGGAAAACGATGAAACATAGAAAAATTCAAATGTTGACTGTTGACTTGAAAGTTCATTTCTCTAGGTATTTGACTTTAACCCATTTCATTGGGAAAACTTGTATTACTATGAATGGTCCCCAGATAAACCCAGAATTAAAATTTCCCAAAAGGGAAAAACTATAGGCATAAAATTTTATAAAAAAACACATGGTTTTCCTTTTTTGAATTGTTTACCTTGTTAATTTTTTTTTTTCCCTTTAAAGCTTTGTATTTCCCCTCTTTATAGAGCCTTGTGTTCTCATAAGCCCTGGCATGCCACCTTTTTTATGCTCAACAAATGGGGCTTCTTGTA
>JAMXBC010000743.1:0-14508 GCA_024138005.1 Lumnitzera racemosa
TGGGGAAGGGGTTTAGTTCTTGTATGGCATGGGGTTGGGGTAAGGTCGAAGGGACGAAGGGGGGGGTCACATTTGTTTTATGGGCCTTTACGAAGGGGGGTCATCGGATTGTTTTTAGTATTGTGGTCAATAAATGGTCAAGAGAGAGATAGGTTGGGGAGAAAGATAAATGGGTTCATTTTAAAGGGGTTGGTTCAATGGGGGGCTAGGGTTTAAGGTGAAGGTCGAGGAAGGAGGACAAAGGTAGGGGAGAGAGATGGGAGAGAAAGATGACATAGAGAAAGCCATTGAGAGAGAGAGAGAGGTCTGGAGTGTCAATGGACCTCCCTTACATGTGTGACTTTCCAAAATGAAATTTCCCCCCCTTTTATCTGTAGCTTCTTCTTTTTAAAAAAAAAAAAAAAAAGAAAAAAAGGGGAAAGAATAAGGAAAGGGGAACAAAAAAAAAAAGGAAAAAATTTTTGGTTGCCGGAAAATACAATACCCACATTCCAATTGACAAAAACTTAGTGATTTTTAAACAAATGGCAATACAAAAGGTGGGGAAAAAAAAGGAATGATAAAGCAATCCTTTTACAAGATTCAAATCCTAACCTTTAAGAAAAAACCAAATTTAATGATGAATGTTTTACCTTTAGGCCTTAGTTTGTGCTTTGTTCATTTGTGAAATTAAATCACACATTGAACAAGGTCAACCTAGCTAAATTTAAATCTTACCCTAACCCCCAACGTCTTTCCTTATTTAAATTTTTTTTAAAAAAAAAAATCTTTTCTATTTTTACTATCTAAAAATTATTTTTTTCAAAATTCCCTTAAAACCCTTTATTTTTTAAAATGTTTTCTATCTTTCGTGATTTTTATTTTTTTCAAAATTTTTTTCCATTTTTAATTTTTTTTTTAAATTTTATTGTTATTTTTTTCCCCTATTTTTGATTTTTTTTTTTTCTTTTGAATTTCAAAGTTTTTTTAATTTTTCTATTTTTTTTTTATTTTTTAATTTAGGACCTTTTTCCCTTAATTCTAAAAAATTTTTAAAAAAAAAAGGGGAGGGAAATGAGGGGTCACATTTTGGTCACTAAAACAACCAACAGAGATAGGAAAGAACAGATGCTTTTGTCACCTTAATTTGGATCAGGTCGTGCTCGGGATTTTGTTCGAGGGGGGGTTTAAAACTGGTAGGGGGTGAATTGGTCAGCTGGGGGAACAACTTTGTATTTGTTTCTCAAAGGGCTCACTTGAAGGACATGCAGCCAAATCAAAGCTTAGCCTTTGGGGGATTTAAGTGCAGCAAACCTTGGGGCTAGATGGGTCTTATCACTTAATGGTTCCAACTAGGGCATGTCATGGAGTTGTATACCGTTTTGCTTATGGGGTTGATTCCTATTTTTGTTGAACTATTAATAAATCAAGTATTATGGAAAAAAACAAAAGAATTAAAAAAAAAAAGGTAAGTGGCTTAGGTTGCTTCCTAAGAAGCGTTTTTATTCCCCATTTGCTCGATAGACTAAGATAGAAACTACCCAATTTTTGAATTGGGAAGAGATAAAATTTAACACAATTTTCTCAATCAAATCCCTTCCAAGTACATTTGAAATAAATGGCCTTTTTCCTTAAAGTCCCTCACTCAAGAGTAAATTCCCACCAAAAAGGGGAAAAATTTTGAGTCACCTTAAAAGGGTTTTAGATTTCGCTATTTTAATTTTTACCTGAAAAAACATAGTTAGGATTGGTATAGGATCCCTTGTCTTGATTTGGGAAATTGCTTCCCTTGTTTAATCTAACTATAGGTATTGCTTACTCTTACTTAATTAGTATTGGTTCTCCAAAGCCTTTTACACCATCCTTCTGCTCTTTAAAGTTGAAGTTTCATGTGTTCACCTGTATACCAATTTTTAAGGTTAGCATGTTTATAGCCCTAAGCTTTATGTTCAATTTCGTAGGTAAAAATAGCTTTTCCATACATTTGTTTGTGTGAGGTGGTGCTTTAGGGAAAAGGTGTCTTAATATGTTTCAATATCCCAAAGAGCATCGTCAACTTTTTTTCCAAACTGTCTATTAGCTTTATCTTTTTCTCTAGAATCCTTTTTACTCCTTCTTTACAACTTTTATTTGTCCGTTTGTTTGTAGGTGGTATGATGTAAAAATTCTATGGGTAATGCCATATCCCAAATTTCTTTTTTAAAAGCTACACATTGCTAAAATTTGGGTTTTCTTTAATCACTTTAATCTCTCGGGTACGCCAATTCTAGAAAACAAATTTAAAAACCATTCCCCCCCCCAAAATGTCATTTATTAGTAGAGCTTGACTTAAAACCCATTTAGATACTAATCCATCTTAATGGGAAAAATTTTTTGTTTTTTTTGGAATTCAAACAGCCCATAAAGTCGTACCCCATGTATCAAAATACCAAATTAAATGGACTTGACCATCTGTCTTTTTTAGAAATATTATTTTCCCCTTTTAAGACTTATCCAAACTTTAAAATTTTAAAGCGTCCCTAAATAGTGTTGGCATAGAGCCCAAATTAAAGACCTTAGCACTGTTTTTTTTGCATTGACTATCCCATTTACCCCCAAGTGATAGTGACCTAGAATTCCCAACCCTTTAAACAAATTATACATCATGAATCATTTGATCACACAAATCTTAAACAAATATGATCTTCAAAAAAGTTTTTTTCACATCAAGAAAAATTTCTCTTTTTTTGAAAATAAATTTTTGGGGAAAAATTTTAGCAGCTAAATAATTTGCTATATTTGAAAACCCAAAGGGATTGTTTAAGGCTTACCTAAAAGAGAAGCTCCTCTGGAAATTCATCATTATATCTTGCCATCTAATTTTTTCTAAGATTATCAAAGCAGGTATATATCTACACCAAATTTCTCACTCCTTTTTTTTTCTTAGGTTTTCCAAGTCAATTTTTGAAGCTAAAATACCCATTTGATTAATCTAGGCTTTGCATTTTTTTGTTCCATAAATAATGCAAAGCGAATGGTCAATAAAACAATCTTTTAAAAAAATTAGATAAATTGAAATTTTCAAATGAAAGATTTTCTACTAACAATCATTTTGTTGGGGGTGTAGTTTTTTTTAAGCTTTTTTTAGGGTCTTGCTCGCGGTATTGGCTGGATATTTTCTCTCCCTTTTTTCCCCAAAGTTGTCGTTAGGTTTTACTTAAAAATTTCATTTTTCAAACGCAAATTTAATCCAAGCACATTATAGGTACAGCACAATTTTCTTGTAATTTGAATGCCCCAAAAATTCTTCTAAAAAGAGAAGGGTGTCTTTCGCAATACCTTGTTAAGTGCCTAGCCATCTTCAAGAAAACTTTAATTAATCCTTTTTAAACCTTACATGCCTAAAGAAATTTTCCCCAGCTTAAAAAAAGTGGGAGGAGGTAATTTTGCAAAGGTGTTAATTTTAGGTTACCACTTCAATACCCTCTAAGACACTTTAGTCCAAGTATTTGCTTTCTTGACCATAAAATGGGGGCATCGTGCCTTCTTATAAAACCATAAAAAAGGGCGCTGTGCCTTCTTGCACTATAAAATTGGGACTTCCCAATTTTAAAACTAAGTTTGTTTCTTCACATTTATTTGGCACTTTTTTAAGTTTAAAAAGGCATTGATCAAAAAATTTCCCCAAAATTGAGTATCTCCATAAACACTTCAATTTAATTTTCTTCAAAAAAATGTGCAAAATTGCCACGTGTATCATTTAAATGGGGTAGGTTTTTAAAAAGGGCCCAAACGACTTTCTCTTATAGGCAAAAGTCCCCAAAAGGGGACATTAATTGTCGTTTTCTCTTTGTCCTCTAGGAAATTGGGATCAAAAAATCCCCAAAAAACCCATCAAAAAAGAAATGAAACAGGATCTTATAGGCATTCCAACTTTCCTTGTTTTTTATTGAGTTTCCTTTTTTTTTTGCAAACTCTTACCCCTGTGACTACTCGCATCGAAATCAAACCCTTCCCTTTTATTCAAAAAAACTATCATTTCCCCCTTTCTTAGTACAAATTTTATAGGACTAACCCATGAATTGTCAAGTTAGATTAAAAACTACCCGAACAAAAAACCTTTTTACTTCAACTTTAACTACTTCTTTCATGTTTTTGTTTAATCCCTTTTTGGGTTTCACTCAAATTTTGTTTTCTTCCAAATATTTTATGACAAAAAGAGGGTTAAATCCCCCGAGGTATGAAATTTTCCAACAATTTCTCTTTATGCTTTTTTAAACACATTCAAAAAGCTTTTCCCTTCACTTTACATTTAAAATTTGGAAGAGCCCTTCATAACAATTTTGAAACCCTCTTCTAGGAAGGCATTTTTCCAAAAAGTAATTGGGAAATTTGTTTCATTTTTAAAACAAAGGCTCTTCAATAGAAGTTTCAAACTTTGCTTCGTTTGCCTACTCTACCCAAAAAACCCTATTCTCTTAAAAAAAGGTGGGTTAGTTTTCAAACCTATGTTGCTATTTTTAGCATAAGTTAATCATTTTACCAACCCTTTTACTCCAAATAGTATTCAAAAGGGTTCCCTTTTTTAGAAAATTCCAGTAGAACACTATTTCCCAAAAAGGTGTTAATAATTTTCAAGGCAATAAACCCTATTTTTAGTAGGTCAAAAATTTTGACAAAGAGTTTTCTGGGAACGTTCTCAAGGGATCAATGAAACTAAAAAACTTAAGTTTTCATTTAAAAACGAATTTTTTTTTTCCAAAATTAAAAAAAACCAATTATCAAAAAAAACCTCACTTGAAAACCCGCGAGTTCCAAAATCACTTAAAGACCCAAACCCCAAAAAAAATTAAGGAATTTTTAAAACCCCAAGCGACTAAACAAAAAATTTTAAATTTAAGAATTTAAATTTAACTCTGAAAATTTTCACAATTTTTAAAAATCGAATCATAATTTTTAAAAAAAATGCAAAGTAAATTCAAAACCCAAATTTTCCCACAAAAAAAGCTCTTATCTTTTTTGCCAAGCCTACATATAGATAATAGAAACCCCCCATCACCTTAAATGACCCTTAAACAAATTTAAAATTGGGAAACAATTTTTTCAAAGGGAAAATCACAAAATCTAAATGAAAAGATACTTTTCCCTTTACCCCTTCACTTTTCTACATGTAGACAAATTTTCTTTAAAATTTCAAAATCCTTAAATTTTTTAAATGAAGAAATAATTTTCCCGCCCAAAGGGCACTCCATGGCTGGGTTTTTTCAAGAAGGAGATGGGGGGCCCTGCTCCCTTTTCTTTGATTCCCCTCAAACACCCTTTTTTTTTTACACAAACCCCATTCCCAAACCTTAAAACTTACATCAAGAATATTGCAATTTTTGACTTTTTGTGGGACAATACAAGATAATAAATCAAGCTTTTAAAACTCTCATTCATTTTCCACCCCCCAAAAGGGTTTCACTCTTTCCCTCATTTCCTCCATTTTCCTTTTCTTTTTTCACTTCCTTTTTGCTCTAAATTTAAAAACCAAAACCAAAAAAAGGGGGAACACTTAACCCCCCAAAAAATCAACTTTGCTACCCTTTCGAAGCTTTACTCATATACTTTAAATTTTTTTTTTTTTGTTTTTTTCCTTTTCCCAAACCCTAAAAGTTTTTTAAAGGCCCCTTTAAAACCTTCAAAAAACCCCAAAAGGGATCAAAAAACTCATTTTCCCAAAAAAAAAGGGGCAAAAGAAGGAAGTAAGGTTAAGAGCAAATTTGGAACCTTCGTGCAAAACCCACCATATTTTTGTTTTTGGGACGAGTAAGTGTTTTTTTATGTTATTAGGTTATTTCATTTTTTAGGGATTTTGATTTTTTGAAGATATGATTATATTATAAGTTTTTATAACAAAAAAGACCGTCCAAAAACAAATTTCATAAAACCCTTTTTTCATGAATTTGAAATATGGCATTAAATTTTGGTGTTTTTTTTTTTTTTTTTAAAAAGATACCTTTTTAAAAACATTTTAAAAGGAAAAGTTTTTAAAGTTGAGAAAATTTTGAAACAAAAATTTAAATTTAAGAAAAATGTTGGACGTGAGGATTAAAAGATCTTTTGGATGTTTTTTTTTTTCCCATTAAGCAAAAACAACCCTCAAATCTAGACTTGGGTTTAAAAGGAAAAACCCAATCACATGAATTTTTAAAAGGGGAAACCCAACTTTAAATGACATAATTTTTTTTTGAAAAAGGGAATTTAAAACAAGAAATAAAGTCTTCCTTTTTTTTCGTGTAAAGCATGAGCAAAAAGGAATAAACCCCACGAAAGAAAAGTCAATTTAAAAATTTAAATTTATAATTATTTAAAGTTCATGATCTAACACCTAAACTTAAAAAAATAAATGAAACAATTTGGGAAAAACCCAAAGCAAAAGCCCTCATATAAAAACCGACCAAAACTGTAACTTTCCTTTAAAAACCACACTTAAAAAAAAATAATAAAAGAAAACCAATAAAAAAAAACCAAATTTTGACCCAAGGGGAGTTTAAGTATTTTAAAGCTTAAAAACTTCCAAAAGGGGCCTTTAAAATGTCAAGTTAAACCCACCCTTAAATTTCTAACCAACAACTTGACCATCAATAAGAGTTGTTTTAAGACCCAAGAAACCTACAAGACCTCCCTAAGCCCAAACAAAGGGGTTTAAATTTGAGTTTAAATAAAAAAAAAAAGCCCATTTGAAAAATTTAAAGGGCCCATTTAAAGACCCCAAAAGAAGGGTTATACCCTTTGGGAGTAAAAAATAAAAGTTGCAAATTTGACCAAAAAGGAAAAATTTTGATCTTAAAAGGGAAAAATCTTAAGCCCAACCCCAAAAAGGTTTTTTCCCAAGTTCCCAAAAAAAACCCCTTTAACCAAACAAGGCAAAAAAGCACTCCAAAACATGAGGCCCCCGCACTTTTTCAAACCCTTTGGGAAACATTTTTAAGAAACCTCGTCTAAAAAATCTAACCTCACCCTTTAGGGAACACAAAAAACGAGAAGATTGACTATAAGATCAAAAAAAATAAATTTTTAAAAAAAAAAGGTTTAAAACGAAAATTGAATTTTTTAAGTAAAACCTAAAAAAATAAAAAACCCTAGTCGAGAGTATAATTTAAGGGGAAATTTTTAATTTTAGTTTCCTAAGTTTTATTTTAACCCCTTAAAAAGAAATTATTTTGATGACCAGGGGACCCCAAACAAAGGAACACTTATTTTTCCAACTATTTTGCCGCCTGCATGGGGGGTGAGAAAATTTCCAATACCTTTATTTTGATTTTGCTTGTAGAATAGATTACCTAAACTTTTTAAAATAAATAAATTTAGATTTTTTGGGGATAGGGGGGAAATGCATGGGGAAATAAATTGCGTGGCTTGTTAATTATATAAAAAGGGGGAATTGTTTGTGAAAATTTATACGTAAAATTTGAAAGGAAAGGGAAATTGTCAAAATCCCTTTGGAAAATCAATTTTAGTCACTTATCAATTAAGAAATTAAAATGAACCCATGCATTACCCATATTGCTTTCCCGATAACACCGCCCAACTGCTTCACATAGAAGAGGGGAAGGGACTCACCCGGAGCACGAGCCTCTACAGGATTAGACTAGCAAAGTCATCATTTTTTTGAGTCTCTATCTTAAGCTAATAGGGGTTTCCCGGTTTGGGAGATCAAAACATTTGGCGAGGGGCTAGGTCCCTTTTGGCTTTTACTTAAGGCCCGTTTTGTAGATTGCGGAGGCCACCATACCGCTAAACTTAGGATTTTTAAAAATATGATTCGTTATTCCAAAAAAAGAAAGATATGAAAATAAAATAAAATAAAATTTTTCATTTTTGGGGGGGGGGGGGGGCTTAAAACACAATAAGTGCCCCAAAAAATAAAACGCAAGGTGTAGAACCCAAAAATTTTTGGGTTTTTTTCGATTAATTTTCTCCAAAACCCTAACTACAGGGGGGGTAATTTTGAGTCGTATGCAATTTCCCAAGGGCACGCATGGCGTTGTTTTTGGGATACGATTGTTTTATGGGAAAATTTATAAGATCGTGCAAACTAATAAATTCCTACCATGTGGGACTGACCAAGGTATTTTTTCTTTCTAAGCTTAAGCTTACACCCCCAAAGATTTTTTTTTTGTTGTAGGAAAAACCCCTTTTCAATCTAAGCCAAAAAGGGTACCCCCGGTAAGTCTCATATAAATATGGGGTTTTGAGCAATTAGGGAACAAAGAGGAAAAATTTTTTAATAGAATTTATAGATAACTATTACTTTATATTTTTCTATAACATAGATTTAAAATTTTTTTAAAACAGTTCCCTTTTAAATGCATTTTTTTGTAATTTTTCTTTTGGTGAAAATCTTTCAAATCCACACGTCAAATTAATTTATACCATGAAGTAATTTTTTGTTAAATTGCTCTATATTAAATTAACTATGGGGGCCCGATGGTAACGTAATGGAAGGAGCCTTGTGTGTCGAAAGAAAGGCCAAAGTTTAGCAAGGGGGGGGGAAAGTGACCTTTGTTTCATACCCGGGGACCTTCCACGACAAAAGGTACTGTTTTTATCTGATAAAGGAAAAAACATGTATCATCCCTTGGGGAATGCCCCTTTTTCACTGCCTCTTTTATTCTAAATACCACTCTTCTTCTCCACCCTTAAGATGATTTAACATCACGACCACCCCCCAAAAATGGCTCTAATTTTTGGTTAAAAAAAAAAGGGGTTTCCCTTTAAAATGATTGGATTTCAATATCCTTTTCTATGTCTAAAAAAAAAAATCTACAAGAAAAATAAATTTATATCCCTTTAAACCCAAAACAACTTTAATAATATCCCTTTGGGCATGTAACAGGGCCCATCAACTAATCGCAAAAATCAATTTGGTTTTCAATTCTCCTAAATTTTAGCTTCTTAAAACCCAAATTTTTATAGCATTAAGTATGCTAACTAGGCGCTAAAGGGTTTTCTAATAATAAACCCCAAATTCGCAAAAGGGGTAATAAAACTCCCTAAGCCTTTCATTTTGTTGAGAGTTTGTTTTTGGGGGGTTTTTGAAAATTTCCCTTTTCTTAAGGGCACTGTAGGGGTTTCCCCAAGCCCTTTTTTTTTCTTGATAGCAGCTCCCTTTTTAAAAAATTTTTAATATTTGGACCCTCTGTTATAAAGCTTTTTTAAAAAATGGGGAAGTTAATAAACAATGGGTTTTAAAAGGCGTAAAATTTATGATACTATTTGTTTTTAATTCTCCTTTTTGAATTTCTAAGGATAAGGTATTGGGGCTTATAAATTTTACTTTCAAGGCTTTTAACCCTTTTCCTTCCCCCCTTTTTCAAAATTTTTAGGTGATGCAAATCCCGAAACCAAAAAAAGATAAGACCAGTCCCAAAAGGGGTTTTGGTTTAAGCTTTTAGAAAGCTTTAAAAAATGAGATGGAAGTTAATTTAAAAAAACAAAATAGGTAAGATAAGGGAAACCCACAATAGCCCCCTAAAAAGGGTATGAAAAACCAATGGAATTTCCGAGGACTCACAAATAACCGATATATTTCACGAGGGAGTCCCAAAGAAATTTCATGCCTCTAACCTTACTTAAGGGTTTTGGATAAGAGTGAAGGGAAAAAAACAATGTTCCCGAAAAGGAAAAATATTCAATATATTGGTTTATAAAAAGATTGCAATTGCATTACGTAAAGGGATTTATACTTGAAAAACCCAGGGCCCAAACCCGTCTAAAGTGGGAAAAAATTTTTAAAAAGGGTATTATCTAAAAAAAGTAATTTTAAAAAAGGATAATAAGGTAAAAATTTTAAAATAAAAACAAAAAGAGTAAACTTATAAGGAAAATCCCGTCCCTGTGCTTGCTTAGCCCCAAAGCTCCTGGCGGCTAGATGACTTTCTAGCAAAAAAAACAATTTTTTTACGATTTGGTTTTTTTTTTACCTAAACCAAGGTACCAAGCAGGGGGGGTAAAATTTTGGGCCAAAAATTTTAAGCTAAGCAAATAATTCTTTCAAAGGGGAATTCACCTCACACTTTTACAGGGCTCTTCGATCAGTTACAAATAAAATAAGCTAAGAAAAATGGTCAAGTCATTTATCTAAAAATACAATGCAAGAAGGTCGCCCGGGCCAATGCATTATCCCTATTGCATCCAACCCTTAAGGAATCTTAAGAAATAATTTTCTTCCATATTTTCCAAAACCCTCAGCTAGGCAAAAGAAAAAGGGGTCGGGTTGCTAATTACATTATCACTACAAATTTAAATTGGGTTTTGGGGATAAAATCCATAGTCCTCACTAATTCTCCTTTGGGGTTTAAAGGGGCTGATTACACCATTAACACTCTAAACTACAAAGTCATCGGGAAACTCAATCGATATGCATTATCTTTAAAATTTTCTGGGTTTTTAAACATCCTTTAGCTGGGTAAGGGTTTTTTCTTCCCTTTATTAAAATTTTTCCCTTACTCAATGTAACATACTAGTCTTCCTAAACTTTTTGGGTCTTCCTTCCTTTGCTTTTCCTCCTTTATTTTCAAACACTCAAACAATTTGCTGGGGACTCTTTAAGATCTGCAATACACTGGGGCTCAACCTTATTTGTAGATCTTTGGGTTAATGGGATCATTATAATCAAAATATTTCCACTTAAAACCAAGACAATTTAAAAAGGGGGTTTTTTATTGGCATTCTATCCAAATTGAAAACAAATTCAACAAGGGGTGGGCCCCCCCAATCTTTAATTTTTTCCCCACCAACTCAGGGGTACCCAAGTTGTTAACCACTTCTTCCTATCATTTAAATGGTAAATGAAAATAGAAATTTGGGGCCCTCTATCTAAGTGTTCCCCAAAAAACCTTAAAATTTTGAATTTTTGGTCAATACCATTTCTAAACCCATGAAACAACATTTCCCCAAAAACAAAAAACAATACCAAGTTTTTTAAATTTTGATCGGGGCATAACTTCTACTCTAACCCTTTCCCCAAACAACCTTATTAAATCTTTTCCTTGGTAGTTTTGGGGAAATTTAAACCAAAACCTTCCAATCAAACCATGTTTGGTTGGGGAGGCGGGGGATTCTTTTCCTTCTCTCTATTCTTTCTTTTTTATAGATTCACTCAATCAACACATTCATCTTTATTTTATGAAAAAATAACATTCAAAAGTCTACATTTTCTCTTCCAAGTCCAAAGAGTCCCCACTATCTTCTCCACCAATTTTTTCTCATTAAACTTCAACATAGCTTCCTCTTATGAAAATAACCCCCCCTACATTTTTCCCCTCAAACCCCTTTTCCCCTTTTACAAATTTTTATATAGGGGGCAAAATGGGGGTCACGCCGTCTTTTTTATTTCAAAACCCAAAAACAACAAACCAATAAACATTCTTCTTGAAACTGGCAACTAATTGTTCTTCCTTACTTATATTAATACAAACTAAATCCCTCTAGGAAACCCAATCCATTAAATGTTTTTAAATTTTTTCTCCACAAATACCTCAAATTTAAATTTATTTAATACAAACTCTTTTTGAAAAAAATTTTTCCACACCAAAAATTGGCAGGGCAAAACTCTTTTCATATATAAATTTTCAATTCCCCTTTTACTTTTCACTATATAACAAAAAGGGGCGGCCTTTTGTTTAGTACACTTTGATGACACACCTATCATCACATTCAAAATCAATTTTTCTCAAACTTAGGGAAACCAAACCATAAGGGCAACCCTTTTTTACTTTGGGAAAGCTTCTCCCTCTCTCCCTCCCCACTGAACCCCATATTCTTTTCATAACTAATCAAATACAAACAAGACAAACCTTATAAACTTTGGGAAAACAAGCCAAACCATAAAAAATTCTCACCTTCACAAAGTCAGTCCACCTTCAAAATAGCTCTACCTTCCTTTTATCTACTCCAATCCTCTTCTTTCAACTAATACCTGAAACACTTTTCCCTTTAAAAGAAACAACATTTTTTCAAATTTCCAAAAAACCTTTCTACTTTAAACATCAAAAAAAATACAAAATTCAATCCTTCCAATCACACTAAAACAAAATTCATCGAATAACTACATATTTCCCAACAAAACTCTCAAAAAATTTTATTATCCATGAAAGTACTTTGGGGGGTTAATACTCAAAACATGACCATCCACTGGGACACCCGTTAAGTCTTAAGAGCAATCTTCCATTCACCCCTTTTCCATTTATTCAAAAGGCCTTTAATTTAAAAATTTTCTTACTAAATTTTTCCACCACTTAGATCCCCCATATTGTTCACCCAAAGGGGCTTACTTTACATAATCTTTTTACAACTCACACTAAAAACTACACCCTTCTATCCTTTTTTGTACTAAGAGCACTATACAACAAATTAATCTCCCTTACTAACCCTTTTTCCAAAGTTCTTTAACTTCTTTAATTTGGGAACACCCAAAAATTCTTGATACCAAGGAAACACCATATAAATCAAATAGGTTTCAATACCCAAAGGGGGGAAACCCTTTGGGGAAAACTTTTTTTAACTTTTTAGTATATTCTTCCAATTTCCCCTAACCCCCAAAAGGGTAGTTAAAATCCTCCCCTTCAATTCTAACACATTTGATTAAAGAAAATTGGGCACATGGGCCTAATTTTCTTTTTCAATTTTTACTTTACCAACACCAATCTTCTTTAATCTCGACAAATTTGGCTTGTAATTTGCTCACTTGATTTGGGGGCCAAGGGTTTAAAGAATTTTCCAACCACCTTCTCGAACACATGGGTTTTTTGTTTCCATATGAAAAAACCCTTCATCGAAACCCAAGGGAGCCTAACAGCACATTAGCTACATTAACATCACAAAAATTTTATAATATTTTTTTCCCAATTTTAAAATCAATGGTAAACTTTCCAATGACATGAATGCTCCCTTCTCTTCCCAATGTAATTTTTACACTTTGGGTTAAGTTCATTACTTTTCTTCTTTCCAGGTTTTAAAGCTACTTTTACAATTTTTTACTGCTACTATAATTTACACCTACATTTCTTTTTTGTGATTGGGAATAACCTCTTCTGCTCCTCTTCATAAATTCTAACTCATTAATTGGGCAACAATACCATCCAACTTTTTAAACCATCCCCTAAATCAAGTCATATTAATACAAAACCTCTCTCCCACTTCTTCCTCCCCTTATTTTCATCCATGCATCTCCCCCGATCTTTGAAATCTCCTTTATATCAGGGCCTTTGGTTCAAACACTAAATCTATACCCAAACCCTAACACTTAAAGCATTTGATCGGCCATACTCCTTTCAGATCCTTGCCCCTTTTCAAAATTTTAATTGGGCCCTTCTATTAAATCTTAACATCCGTCATTAGTTAGCTCTACTTGGGTTAACTTAATGATTTCCCCCTAAGCGGGTTGCTTAACTACTAACCTCATCGAATCAATCAACACTTCTCCTTCTCTATCTTTCAACCTTTGGGCTATTCATATACCCCACCTTATATAAATTGCTAAATTTTCCACAATGCCCAAAATACCTTCTTAATCCAATAAATTTTAGACATTTTTTGGGCTGACTCCTTATATTTATAGTAATTATGAGTTTTAAAACTTTTAACAACCTCAATAATCACCTCCTTACCTTCTTTTAAAGTTGACAAAAGTTCTTGCAAAAAGTATCCAACATAAACTATTTTTGATACCTCTTTATCTCAACCAAAATTGATCTCTTTTTATAACTATCTAAAATTCTTCCACCAACTCATATCCTGGAATTTTAAAGTACAATCCTTACCTTCCTTTCCTTATACTAGTAATACAAACACACGTTTAACCTTCTCCCCCAAACCAAAAAAATCATCAAACTCCTTAATCATAAAGCTGAACCTAAACTCTACATATCAATAGCTCAAGGGGCCCCAACTCACTCTTTTCCTTCATTATCCCTATTTTTTCACATCCTATATCTCCAAGTCCAATCCCATAAGCTTTCTCCACTCCCCACCTCAAACTTATCATGTAAACCCTGCTATTTTTAAACTTTATTAACAAAAGTGCCCTTTTATCATTCCCAAACCACTAAACTAAAATTGAATTTACATTTTGAAAATAACTTATTTTTTCAATCAAAATTTTATTTTTAAAAAAAAAAAATTAAAAATAAAAATAGACTTTAATCAACTAAAACCCTAAAACCAGGAAATTGAAGACTTGTGAACCCAACGAATAATTGAAACTAATTTAAAAAAAATTTTATTTTAATCTAAAAATTTTTAAAATTCCAAAAAGCAAATCATAACCTACAAACTAATTTAAAAAACCAAACCTTTAAAAAAGTTACAATAAGGGAAAACCCCAATCTTCACTTATAAACATAACCATGATAAAAAACCAAATAACACATTAAATAAATTATCATTTAGATTGGGAAAAAATACACTTATAAAATACAAAACTAAAATAAAAACCCAAATTTCCTTAAAACACCATAACTTATCACCAATAAATTTTCTCATCACCCTATCAACTCAAATTTT